>JAHWLF010000333.1:0-15305 GCA_024679295.1 Phytophthora parvispora
CCAGCCCGACAGGACGAGAAGCATACCTGGAGCGCGCCGTCTTCTGAGGGCGCGGTGCCAGTGCTTCGGGCACCGGCTCCTCGGATGCGACTGCATCGCTACGTGCAACGGATGCAGCGCTCTCAATGGCGCCGGTGACGTTGTCTGCGCTGCTGGAAGTCCCCTCCGCATCGCCCGAGGCGTCTGCCATCAGCATGTCCTGGATCTCCGGGATGATCAGCACCTCGTCAACGGCGATGCCGGGCGTGCTGGTGGGCGGCAGCGGGGGCGAGGGCATGGCGAGGCGAGTGCCAAACAGTGAATGAGCACGTGGAGACGCCTGCACCGCCGCCGATCGGGCTCACATTTCGACGTCTATCGTCTGGGACTGCCGTCCCGCTCAGTATGTCGCACGAATTGGCCATGACGAATCGAGGTCACCTTCTCAAAAACAACGGCATCTGTAAAACGAATCGAATGTCCAACAAAAATGTAAAGATTTGTAGACGAATCCGTCCACGGCTTTCATTAAACGAGAAATTGGGTAGCGAAGAAGACGAGCCTTCGAGCTAGCATCCTCTCCATTTACTTCATCCTCCCCGAACCAACCCTTTTGGGTCGTAAGGTAGCTCGGGTTGTCATCAGAGCGTTCGTTGTCGCTGTGCACTACCAGGCGCGGGGGAGGTGAGAAGCTTGGCATTTTTACTCACGCAGGTGGCTGCTCATCCTCTTAACCTGCGCGCATTGGGGCGATAGTGCAAAACACAACCGTTCCATCAGCAGATTCCGACAAGCAGCACCAGTAGAACGATGTCCGTACCCAGTCGAGCTCCTCCTTGGCGGCAGCCTGCACCTTGCCCCATAGTTCACGAATCTCCTCCTCGTGGCCATTCAGCTCAGCCTCCAGCGATTCCTCCGAGCGTTGCTGATACCTTTTCAACTGCGCCTCCAGCTCCCGGAGGCGAGAGAGCTCCGCCTGCAGCTCTTGGATCTTCGTCTTCTGCCGTCGGGCCTCGTCCTACTCAGATTAAAGAACAGCAGACAGCCAAAAGTGAGCACAGTAGTGTGTGCTTCCAGCCATGCCCCCAGCCGGACCTTCTTGCGCTTTCGGTAACGACGAGAGGCAGTCTGCATCCGTAATTTACGGCGGAGCTCGTCGAACTCGGCGCCGTTCATCACACGCACGCGCTGTCCGGTTGGCAGGACATGCTCGGTTGAGCTTGCCGCTCTCTTTATCAAGCGTGCTGCTGCTGCTGCTGGTTGGGGCGTAAGTCGCACCGTGGCAGCAAGTGGAGTCGACGCTGGGCCTGCGACTTGCCCCATGGACAGTCCTGCTGGAACGGGCGTCAAGCTTGATGCTGGAATTGCTGCGGCAGCAGCGATCATGCCCGGGCTACCAGCCAAGACGCGTGGATCGTGTTGTCTACAGACCGGACGAACAAGTGGACGGGGCGTTTAGTGCAGGATAACGGATAACGGAGATGATGGAGCAGGCAACATTGGTCTAACTAACGTACATAGCGTGTGACGACGACCACGCACCGAGGCGATGGCTCTGTAGCGGCATCATTTGCCGTCTCGGCACGGCTTGGGGCCTACTTCCCAACAGACAAAGACCACATACGGCAACAAGCAGGTAGAAAGTTAGATGGGGACACACTCGCAACGCGAGGCCTCCGCTGCTCTCTCGTGAAAAATAAAAGCAGGTTAGCGCGCAAAACACCAGTGTAGGGAAGGAGGGGGTGCATACTTTGACGGCATCTGCTGACCCACGCCTAGAACTGCTGCCTGCTTTTGTTCCTGCACTGCTGTCTGCTCTGCTCTTCCTCCCGGCACGGGGTGCTTGTCCTCGACCTCGGAGTCGTTGTTCGGGTCTTCGTTCCGAGAGCCAACCACGCGCATTACCTCCAATTCTCCGATACCCCCTTGGCCGACACGACCGTCTTGATCCGTGACGGAGCCGTGGCTGAATCCCGAGAGACTCGGGGGGTTGCTGCTGCTCGCGGTCAGTGAGCCATCCCTGTCGGGGCTGTCCGTCACCAGCAGCTCCAGCACTTCCTCCATCATGGCCCGGTCACTCATCGGGTCGAGAAATCTCGGAGGCTGCCAAGACATGGCGGTGACCCGAAAGAAAAGCAATGACTGACGGAATGTGAAGAGGACTTCGTGCGGCGGAATCTGAGACCCGCACCGACAACGTCCCAAAGCCGTTGAGATCGCTCGTCCCCGGGATTCCCCGGTCGTCATCCGAGCAGTTGGTTCACAGCAAAAAGCTCACCGCGATACCTAACAGCGTGGACGCAGCGTCCCTGAGAACTGCGACGGCGCCGCTGGTCTCTTTGCCGCCATAGCACGGGATCTCCGTCGAGGGCATTCGCTGCAGAGCTTCAAGCAGGGCGGGATACGGCTCTTGCCACGACGACGTCTGCATGAGCCCGAAGTGCGTGAGCGCGAACGTCCCAGCTTCCCCGTCCGCCGAGTCCTCGAGATATCTCTCCGTGTCCGGGTTCAACGCGTAAAAGTATCCGCCTTGCACCGAGGCTGCGAAGTCGATGAGATAGTCCAGCACGGCGCTCTGGTGGGGCTGCGCCGAGCTGTAGACGCCGCTGAAGGCCCCCAGCACGAGCGGAATTTCCTGCTGAGCGCGCAGCTCGCCCAGCGCCTCGCTCATGGCGACCTCGTAGTGCAGCAAGGTCTCCGGGACTGATATGTGCTCGTACGAGCTGCACGCGAAGTGCGAGTCGCTGCAGCCGAGTTTGCTCTCGGTCTCGGTGCCGTTGAGGTAGTCGACGCACCGGGTCTCCTTCTGCTTCGCCGTCAGTCCGAGGTACTCGAACTGCTCCACATCGTCCGTGCAGTTGCTGTCGGGCGTGTAGAAGTAGTTTTGGGGGCGCACGCCGTGAGCGTGGGCGTGCGGCGCGAAGACGACCTTGTTCTCCACGCTCACGTTGAGCGGATTGATGGTCGCGTTCTTGAGGTTGCCCCCGTTCCAGTGGCTGCTGAGCCCGTAGTCTTCGTCGACGCGGAAGCGCTGGGCGTCCGTGAACGAACTCGCGCCTCCGACGAACACGAGCCACTGAGGACAGCGCTCGAGAACGGCATCGGCCAGGACCCCGGCGGCTTGGTGCCAGTCGGTCTTCTCGTCGGAGTCCGAGGCGTTGGCATTCCACTGCGCCCTGAGCATCTCGTCCTTGAGATCCACGCCGATGACGTTCCAGAAGCGGGCGCCGCAGAGTTTGTCGGCGAGAAACGTGGCCGCCTTGTACGCGCCGGACTCGGTGACGGTCACGAACGGGTTGGTGTACCAGAAGGCATCCTGCTCGTACTTGGTGAGTCGGTGGATGTCCAGCAGCACCGTGAGCTTCTGGTCTTGCAGCGTCTCGATCACGCGGGCGAGCAGGTTGATGTAGTCGACGTTCTCCGGCTCGGCCCAAGTCGTGAGCTCCGGGTTCTCGTACGCGTGGATATAGGAGAGTTGCGGGGCCGGGTTGGCGTTCACGTAGTCGGCGTTCAGCGCGAGGCGCACCGAGTTGAACCCGTTCGAGACGAGGAACTCCTGTAGCGTGCTGATGGTGGTGGCCTGGGTGCCCTTGGCGTTGGGGCTCTCCGTGCCCCACAACCCGTCCGGGATCATGTCGATCTTCTCCATGCCGCCCCACGACACGCCCTTGATGCGGATCTCAGTCCGCACGGATGCGTCGTCGGGATCCACCGCCAGTATTTTGCCGCCCTTGGCCAAGTAGTTGGGCTGCCGGCACTCTGCATCACTCGAACAGCAAAAAGTGAGTCGCAAAGTGTCTTGCGCGGCACGTCAAGCGTGGCACGCACCCTGGAATCCGTGAACCGAGGGAGCGAATGCTGCTACCACAGCAAGCGATAGCGTTGAGAATTGCATCGTGAGTACGCTGGAGTGAAGACCGAGAAAGTTGAGGAATGAGCAGGCTGCGAGCTCCTCAGGCAACCACTTGAAGTTGTCCTGGCAAAGCGATTAAAAAATTAATCACCCGTGCAACGCTACATCCACATCCGTGTAGGATATCATACGGATAGCAGGCGGGCTGGCAAGCTTGTCGCGTCATAGAGCACGACGACGCTGCCGTCTTAAAGGTTGAAATCTACTCCTACCAATATTCACGTACATACATCATTTGTGAGATACATGAGCAAAGGATGTGTAGATACTTTGAATGCGCTTACCATAGTGCACTAGCGGTAGGTGCAAAATGAACACGGTCCAGACGAATAGGTGGCCTTGCAGCGTGCGCGCTTGCGTCTCCAGCACAAATGCGAGCTGGTACAATGGCGAGATACCGAGCTTCCTTTGCAGCAAGACGACAAGGCCCACGAATCCTGCAAACTCGACCATCGCAAATAGCACAATACTAATCATCGCTCCGGCCAATTTCTCGGATCCGAAGAATTCTGTGTGCGGGTAGTATATTGCCACAGGAAGATGCGACAGCAGTAGCAAATATACCACGTAGAAGGTTGGCAGCGCAAACTCGATGTACTCAGCCATGAGCAGGTATTCCGAATGGAAAAGCGCTCGGAGTGCGTCCCAAACAGCTTCTTCCGCCGAATCGTACACCAGAGCGCTGCGCAAGCTTTTCGAAGCGACCCCTGTGTCACTGTGCATCAGCGTGAGGAGCCTTCTTACGGCAGATCCTTTCCTCCCTGTGTTGACGTTTTCTACACTCGCTCTTGGGCCGACTTTGGATGTAGCAATAACTGGTGGCGATGCTTGATGCTGCTTCAGCGTGACGACTACGAATCCCAGGGTTGTATCCTCTTCACGTGGTTCATTGTTCTGGCTAATGTCATTCGTTGCATGGAAGCTTTTAGAGTTCGGTTTTACTTTGCTTCGTCTTGGCGCTCGAAGCCGAGAAACAGAGTAGTCGTGTGTTGCTCGCCTGCTCCGGGCAATTTCGTTGATGAAAGCAACGCTTTCGTCCGTGAGGGGAAGCGCGAAAGGCGCGAAAACTCGCATTCGGTATCCACGTGATTTCGACAGGTCCGGGTCTTTGAAAACATTGCGTACAATGCCAGGCAAGTCTCGAATATAGTTCATGGGCCGTGCAGTAGCCGAACTACTGACCAAAGCGAACCCTCTCCTTGTTTTCACAATTTTTGCCAAACGGGTAATGGCTCGGAGCGCTACAATAATGTGGAACATATCCGAGGCAACCATGAGCAGCGCTGTCACTCTCAGTTTTGCTGTCTCCATGCAGACAGTCACGTAGAAAACATGGAACACGTCCTCGGAGAAAACCACGACCGGGCCCACGTACTCGTCCAGGCCCTCAGCCGCTCTTGCAATGATTTGCCTGGTGAAAACCTTGATAATAGGCGTCGTGAAGACGAAGACGGTCTGCTGCAGCCCCGAAAGCCGATGGAATACAACACCAAACACCGGATACACCAGTGCAACAGTTCCTTGTGCTGCGGTAATCCACGCTAGAGACTTAATTTGACGACGCAGATCGTCCGAGGCAACAACAACACGGGGTCCGATAGCTACCAACGCGAAAACCCAGAAGAGCAGTAGCACGGGCCCAGCCGAAAGCACGTAGCCGAATGGAACAGGAAAACGCCATGCTGCTGCGGTGACAACGGCCAAGGAAACATAGCTCGACGCAGTTCCTAGTCCTACCGCAAAAGCGCCAACATTCGATAGAATGTCCGATCCCAATACCTCTTTGATTTGTACAGCGAATCCCATCGCGACTGAAAATGCCTCAAGGTACAATCGGATCCAAAGAGTAGAATTCGCTTGCCACCCCTCCTGCGGTCTCCGCAGGGGGATACAGTCAATCAGCAACGTTGCCACTAACGATGGGATCGGTGTCAATACACAAACACCAACGGCCCGAGAAATGGAGGTGCGGTCGTAATAATCGCGAAATGCAAGAAGACGCTCGACTGAGTACTCGCTGCGGTGGCCGATCTGGCTCTGATGCCAAACGTTACTTACTTGGTTGTAGATATGGCGGAAAATGGCGGGGTTCTCCTTCTGGTGACTGTGCGCCGCTTCTGGCCTGACTTTACTTTGACGATGCACCATTTACCTTCGTTGAGTTAGCAGATTCCTTGTTGATAGTGAGAAAGCCCGGAAGACAGAGCAATGTGCATGCAATTTTCTTTTTACACAAAGTAATAATAGTTCAGCTGCGCGTGCTGAAGTGATCCGAGAGCAAAATATAGCGATCTTACAAATATGTATTTCGATCTGTATTGCATTCTACTAACGCCCGTCGTCAGAGTTGCAAATACCAACGCCGTACGGTGGTAAGCTCGCTGCAAGAACTGAGGGAAGACGATTCTGCCTCTTCAAACCAAGCGCTTTTGCAGACTTCACCGTCAAAGTTGCTGTCACCACCGAAGCATCCCGTACTTTCGGACTGCATCAGCGGACAGTAAACCTCCTGCAACGCTGCTTACATCTTTCAAGGTGGCGTTTTTCCCAACCACCAGGCTATGAAAAGCAATTTTTTCGTGCTAGTTGTGCATTGGTAGCTTCGCTACGTTAACTGACCAGGTGCACCCTCCGTGCATCTTGTCCCCAGTTTGTTGTCTAGGTTTTAATACAACCGCTAGTCCGTTCGTAAAGGTCGAGCAACGTCAGAATAACGTGTAGACATTTCGAAAACGCTGGCTTCGAACACGACTCAATTCGTCGGCAAGTATAGCTCAGGGCAAAACACAACTTCGCCGACCAAAATAAAATCTGTCGCCAGCAACCTGCAGAGCACATTTGCATTTACCACAGCGACAAGCACAGACAGAACGGCGTTAATCCACCTGTGTTTATGGGGATCCGGGACACCAAGGTTAAGCCAACTGGCACCCAAGATGAAACGCAACAAAAGAGCATTTGCGCGAGGGCTTACGATCAGCTCCTCACGTTTTGGAACCGTAGCCAGATAGGACATCGCAGTGAATACTCTGTTGAGCGGCTTCTTGCCTTTCGGGATTACTACCAGCGCACCTCCATCGCCCACGCTATCGCTGTTTGTATCTTAACGCCTATCCCTGCGTTAACAGTAGCTCTACTACTGGATTGCATCCCGCTACGACCTCCATCCGACGACTGGAGAACAAACTATCCGTTCTGGATTCGGCTGTTTGTCGCCACGATATTCATTGGACTCGGCCTCGCTGCGCAAGTGCGAGAAGTACTCATTCCTGGGACCATGTCAAATGCTGGCGCCTTTGTGATTGCTACCGGGACTGCTATTACCTATATTATTATGTGCATGATAATTGCCGCGGTGTGGTGCTTTCCGATTCCATTTGGTTATATACTTCTCGTTGGGCCCTACGTGACAATTTTCTGGGTTTTCACACTCTCCGCCATTGGCCCACGGGTGGTGATCAAGTCTCCAGTGCTGCGCCAGCAAGTGAAATCGTTGTTGCTGATAGTTAACGCCCAGGGAATCGTGGCAATAGCCTACCCACTTTTTACGGCTATATTCTACCGCTTATCTCGTGTTGAGCAGGCCGTTTTTGTCTTCGTGATGCCTCTGATCCGAATTGGCACGAAGCAAATTATTGCTATCGCGGCTGAGGGCCTCCACGAATACGTTGGACCCGTTGCTGTTTTCTCCGTGGACGTTTTTAATGTTTTCTACGTTGCAATCTGCATGCAATCGGCTAAATCCTCCGTGACAATGATGCTCATGATTGCCTCCGACAGTTTTCATGTGATTGTTTCCCTTCGGAACATTTTCAAGCACAAGGGCGCAGATCCAAACAATCAAGACTCATCGAACAATACAAATATTGACAACTATCTCCATGACTTGCCCGAAATGGTGCGCACCGTGTTTGAAATTCCAGGTGGCTTACGCACTCGTGTCTTCGCTCCCTTCCCACTCCCTTTATCGAACTCAAGTGTAGCATTCATCAGCGATATAGCGAAGGTCAACCGTGATTCTCGCGTGTACGCGTCATCTGATGCCGCAGTTCCAATAAAGGCGGATTATCAGAATACTCAACAACGAGATGCTCCCCAGCAATTAAACCTCCCGAATGATATCTTGATCAAACAAAATCAAGTAGCTCACGCAACACCAGCAACGAAACTCACTTCCACTTTCCGCTACCACGAAAAGCTTACACCAAGAACAAGTTCTGCAGCCAAAAAGCTGTTGGCCATATTGCACTTGAACTCGAAAACTGGGTTGGCTAAGGCGATGCGTGAGGCTTCAGGCCAAAAGGACCAGGAAGGTGCTGTTCGGGAGGCCCTGCAAGCACTTTTCCAGTCCGAATATCTTCTGATGACTGAGTACATCGAGTGCGCTTTACCAGGCCTCTATTCAGCGTACCTCGCAACTCTCTATCACTTACCTGCAGCGCCATATTACCCACAAACGGCATCATTGACCCCTGAGCAATTGACAAGAGCAGTGGTTAGCATCTCAGTATTTGCTGCAGTCGAATTTGCAGCGTTTGTTGGGCTTATCTTACTGCTGAGACGAAAATTTGGCATTTCCCCGCTGTATCAGCTCGCTTTTGTACTGGAGACACAGGCGCGAACACTGCAGGGCCACCTTTTCGTTTGGACGATTTTCATCCTACACCTTTCGCTGGTGCATTACGGTACGCAAATGCGTTATGCTAGCACGTTTGCAAATGCTTTGCAATGTGTCTTAATGTTTGCTGTATACTTGACTGCAGGAGTTGATTTCAATATCCGCTTTTAACAAGAACTTCTCGTCGTTCGGGAGGGAAAAAATCCCCCGGGAACTCCAAGCAGGGTGGCTCATCCTCTAAAGTTGGTGTATATCCGAAGTACATGTGAGCGTTCGTTGAATTTCGATAAATGCTGGCATACAACATCGGAAGTGCGACAAGAATAGAGACATCGGGAATAACACCCTGCTGAGGTAACATTATAAAAGGCCTTTTGCTGCAGGTCGGCAAGCTTCGTTCTGCTTCATTTTGCAGCGAGAACGTAAGGTCGCTGGGGCTTCTTCGTCACATGACCGAACCGTGTATATTCCGTCAAGTCAGAGAAACGATCAGTACAACCCCAATAGCATGCAGAATGCTCTACCGATGGGGTCAAGTCGGGCATCGGGGTCACTACTCCATCGAACGGTCCCTTGCCTTCCAGGATTACTATGAACGAACATCAATGACCCACGTCCTTGCTGTATGTTTCTTGACCCCCGTCCCGGCGATTGTAGTGTCGATTGTGATTGATTGCATCCCTTTGAGAGATCCGTCGGAGGGATGGAAGGCCAACTACACATACTGGATCCGAGATTTCATTGGCCTGGTCATAACTTCGCTGGGTGGCATAGCTCAAACACAAGCAGTTGTCGTTGACGGCGCCCTATCAAATACTCAAGCAGTTGGGGTGGCAATTTTTACCTCTGCAGTCCAGGTATTGATATCGATCGCACTTGCAGCGACATGGCGATTTCCAATCCCATTCGGATATATACTTCTTACCGGCCCCTACGTCGCAATCGTGTCGACGACAACGATCGTGGCCATTGGGTTTCGCTCGATCAAGAACTCTTCGATACTTTACGGCCAGCTGAAAGCGCAAGTGTGCATTGTTTTAACCCAAGGAGTCGTAGCAATGATGTACCCGTGTTTTTCAGTGGTATTTTACCATCTTTCAGGGATCCAGCAATCAGTGTTTATTTTGATCATGCCCGGGATCAAGTTCATGGCAAAAATATTGATCGCTAAGGCAGCGGAGGGGCTCCATGAATACGTTGCGATGATTCTCGTTTTCTCTGTGGACCTTTTCAACGTTCTTTACATTGCCGTCTGTATGCAACTGGTGAAATCCACGGTGACAACGGTGTTGATGATGGGTTTAGACCTCTTCCATGTCATTGTTGGTGTTCGCGCTATATTCAATCAGATCAATGTTGTCCGAAAGCGGAAACTATCAGGGAATCCTGATAGCGCTCCACCTATTACTAGCTTTGAAAAGATGGAGGCTATACTGGAGGAGCTTCTTCGAGAATCCCATATTTCTACGAGGGTCAATTCTCGAATTCGTGTGTTCGCACCATTCCCCCTCACGGTTAGTAACGATAGAACCATCTTGCTGCGTAAACTCGGTGCTATCAGCCATCACGAAAACCTGCATCTATCGTCGTCATTGCCGCAAACGGTGGGATCACAGCTAAGCATGATATCGAAAGCGCACGGCCCAGCCTGCCTTAATAACAAAAACGCTCTTTCAGTTCTAAACTCTCATAAACTCAATCAAATCACTCCTGCTGACCCCCAAGCATTTCATCCTGAATTATCGCCTGGGAAGATGACTACACCAAGAAAAGGTTCGAGCCCCAGAAGGCTCCTGAGGATTCTGGACTCCAATCCTGCCATTTCCGCAGGTAAAGTGCGAGCCGCGATTGCATTTACTTCGACAGAAGCTGCGATTTTGGATGTTCTCCAAGCACTTTTTCATGCTGAGTATATTCTCATGGCTGAGTATATTGAGTGTGCGCTTCCTATGGCCTACGCCTTGTACCTGCTGGTTATGTCCCAGCTACCAGTAGTGCGGTACTATCCACAGGTAGCTCTAACATTCCACGAGCTAACGAGATCCGTGACCAACATCCTGATATTTTCTCTGATTGAGTTTATTGGCTTTGTCGGTCTCCTTGTCATCCTACGAAGAAAGTTCGGGGTTTCACCACTGTACCAGCTCGCTTTCGTCTTGGAGACTCATGTTCGAACTGTCCAAGGACATCTATTTGTCTGGACTACATTTATGCTCAGTCTGACGCTAAAGCACCACGGTACGTGTCGCCGAAAGTGAAGATCGACTGTTGTTGGCCACCGCTTACAGTGTATGTGTATCTGTTTAGGCGTTGCCTCCAATATTGATCTTGAGTAGAGTTACAAACTGCAGAACGCATTGAGGTATCCAGAATCCAGAACGTGCTCCAAGCTTATATTTTTACTCTTAGTATCTCCTCGTTCTTTTTAATAAAGCGTCTTGAAATGCTTGCACGAACTCATTTCCCCGGAATTCTCAGCGTAACGCAACGCTGCGCTCAAATAGAGTTAGCTGGTCCCCGCGAGTGAAGCTGAGAAGGTCAAGTCGAAAACAGAAATAGATGCTGTCCCCAAGAAAGAAGCACGAAAACTGCTTTCTTCGGAGGACCGGCAGCCCCGCACCAACGCAATAACTCTGTCTCGGGTTTGCTGTTGCTGGTTTATATCATGCCGCTTCGGTCATTCCAGGTTCAACCCCTCATTTCTACAATGCAAAAGAAGCCCAAGCGCAGTCGATTCGCAGCAGCATGTCAGCAACTAAAACAGCTCTGGCACAGGGGCCAGATTGGTCATCGCAGTGAATATTCGGTTGAGCGTCTGCTAGCTTTCAGAGATTATTACGACCGTACTTCCATGGCTCGAGCTGTCGCCGTTTGTGTTCTGACACCGGTTCCAGCTATCGTGGTGGCCATTTTGATCGACTGCATCCCTCTGGAAGATCCAGCTGAAGGGTGGAAAGCAAACTACGTGTTCTGGATTCGGATGTTTCTGGACGTCTTTGCTATCGGGGCTGGTATCGCTGAGCAAGTCCGTGCGGTGATAGTAGCAGGTTCCATCACAAACGTCGGAGTTGTTGTGGTCGGATTAGCGTCAAGTATCTCGTACGTGTTCATGTCAATAGCGATCGCGGCGACATGGCATTTCCCTATTCCATTCGGCTTTATACTGCTGGTTGCACCATTCATCACAATTTTCTGGGCATTCACTGGACTGGTTGTTGGTCCTCGTGTCATAGCAAATTCACCCGTCCTACAAGCACAGCTCAAATCCCAGGTGTTGATAGTATTTACGCAGGGCATTGTATCGATGGCTTACCCGCTCTTTACGGCGGTCTTCTATCGGCTTTCCGGGATTCAGCAAACGCTCTTTGTTGTGGTGATGCCTCTGATCAAGTTCACAACAAAACAAATCATTGCGCATGCAGCTCAAGGCCTTCACGAACACGTGGGGTCGATCGTCGTTTTCTCTGTGGACGTTTTCAACGTGTTCTACGTTGTCATCTGCATGCAGCTATCCAAGTCGCTCGTGACAACTATACTCATGGTTGCGTTGGACGGGTTCCATGTCATTGTTGCCGTCCGAACCATTTTCCACCAGGCCAATGCTATAAAACCCGAACAGAAGGAAGACTTCGCCATGGAATATTTCCGAGGTTTGCTGGCAATGGTCCGCAAACTGTTCCAAAACGGGGATAGATTAAGGACACCAAGCTGTAGAATCCGAGTCTTTGCACCCTTTCCTCTGAACCTCTCACCCGAAAGCGTCGGTTTAGTCAATACCATCTCGCGTAGCAGACGGGAGATGCACGTGTATGCTTCTTCTCGCGTCCATACGATGACGAGCGTGAGTCTTGAATCAAGAGTAAGTATAAGTCACGAGGCGCGGTCAAAAGGACTTAGTGGAGTTATTCCAATTCGTCACATACGGGAGGAGAACTGTGAAGAGCAAAACTCCAACAGGCAACGTCAAGATAACTTCCGTGATGTCTTCCCTATCCAGACAATTGCCGTGACGCGAAAATCGATTCAACATTCATCAAGAAAAGGGCTAGCGTCTACAAGGCTCCTGACATTATTCCACGCTGACACGAAAGTATCCTCGAATACCCTGCGGGCGGTGCTATCCCACCGTGCTGCGGAAGAAGCTGTGTTGGACGCTCTACAAGCTCTGTTCCATTCCGAATATCTTCTTATGGCCGAGTACATTGAGTGTGCACTGCCGATGCTTTACTCAACGTATTTATCGGTTCTCTTTCATTTACCTGTGGCTCCATACTATCCGCAAACAGCTTCGCTGACTTCTCAAAAACTAGTCGGCTCTGTGATAAACAACCTTCTCTTTACGACGGTGGAGTTTGTTGGATTCCTGTGCCTCCTTGTACTCCTGCGACGGAAGTTTGGGTTTTCACCTCTGTATCAACTTGCGTTCGTTCTCGAGACCGAAGCGCACACATTGCAAGGCCATTGTTTCGTCTGGGTCATCTTTATTCTACGTCTGCCGCTCCGACACTACGGTAAGTCCTCTATGCCTTCAAGAGTTCCGGCCACACCAGCAACTAATTTTTGTGTGTTGGATAACGCGGACGCAGGCGTTGATTTTGATGCCCCCTTCGCTAGCAAATAAATCATGGGTGTCATATTAGAGCACTCGGGGATGTAGCTGAATCAGCTCGTATCTCTTGAACAAGTTAGCATGCTTTAGTTGCATTGCTATTATTCTATGAATATCGCGCAGGTACTTTCTGGTAGCCCTTAATAAGCTTTGCAATATAAGTAATCCTTGCAAGGTGCCGTCTAATGAATCTACAAAAAGGCAGGGTAAGCGATTCTAGCCACTACTAGCGGTCCAAACGTGATCTTCGTATCCGTAAAAATCCGTAAAAATACTCGAGAGCTATTCGTAATCGGTTGTGTTCTAGGTAGGTCCCGCGAAAGATGTGGACGAGGGTAAGACGAATCGTAAATAGCTACAGTGATAAAGCAAGATTGGTCTCGCTGTTCAGTGGAACTTTGCTGCCAATTGAGCGAGCATGGCTGTACTTCGAATCAAAGTCGCTGCCCGTACGCAACACTCATCTCCAGAGGCGCAAGAAGACGATACATTCTCTCGGATACGTCTCCACCTCAAGCGGTTATGGCATCTGAGCCAGATTGGACACCGAAGTGAGTACTCCGTCGAACGCCTGCTTGCTTTTCGAGATTATTATCAGCGCACATCAAGCTGCCGAGCCGCCGCAGTATGTATATTGACACCTGCACCTGCTGTAGTGGTGGCAGTGCTGATTGACTGTATCCCTTTGAGGCCGCCATCGGCCGGTTGGAGAGAGAATAAGGCAGCTTGGTTCCGATTGTTTCTTGAAGCAATAGTAGTTTCAATGGGAATCACAGCACAAGTGAAGGAGGTCATAATGGCCGGAGCCATATCGCGCACTGGAACTGTTGTGATTGGGTTCGGAAGTGCTATTGCGTATATATTCATGGCAATTGGCATTGCGACCATCTGGCACTTTCCTATCCCATTTGGGTATGCCCTACTTGTGCCAGCATTTTTGACGTTCTTCTGGATACTTACTTTGGCAGTCATTGGTCCTCGAGCACTACACGACTCGCCAACGTTGCGGCGGCAACTCCAATTCCAGGTGCTAATTATTGCAACCCAAGGTCTTGTGTCAATAGCCTATCCGTTTATGAGTGCCCTGTTCAAGAACTTCTCCGGGACTCAGCAAGTTGCCTTCGTTTTCGTGACTCCTATCATTAAGTTTGTGGCCAAGCAGCTCATCGCGACTGCCGCTAAGAGTCTGCACGAATACGTCGGGCCGATTGTTGTTTTCTCTGTGGATGTATTCAACGTTTTCTACATCGCCACGTGCATGCAATCGTCAAAGTCAACTGCCACCACGCTGCTCATTCTGTTGTCGGACAGTTTCCACGTGCTTTTAGCCCTTCGCTCGATTTTTTACCACATCAAGGTTGTGAATACTAAACGAAGCTTCGCCTCAACCAGTGAGCTTGAAACCAGTGCAACGATCAATTATCTTCGCGACCTGCCAGGGATGATACACAGCGTGTTCGAAGATCGTAGCGTACCGAAAGTGCGTAAATACCGTCTTCGAGTGTTCTCCCCGTTGCCACTTGCTCTGTTGAATGAAAGCATAATTTTCATCAATACTGTCACGAAAACTCGGCGAGACAGACATGTATACTCCTCCAGACGCCTCTCTTCAGTGCAAGAATTACTGCTCAAGCCTGAGCTGGAAGAAATTACCTTGGTAAGGCTGGACGGGGATGAGGTCCGACAAACTCAAGTCGTTCCACTTTTTACAACCACAAGGCAGTTTAATGTTGTTCATCCACAGAGGGGAAGTGTTGTTCGGAAAGGCTCGACATCGAGAAGGCTCCTTACTCTCATGCATCCCGATCCACGCATTGGATCCAATGCTCTGCGAGCGACTTTAGCTCGTGGAACTACAAAGGAAGCGGTGCAGGACGCGCTTCAGTCGCTCTTCCATTCCGAATACCTTCTGCTGGCAGAGTTTATCGAGTGCTCGTTGCCTATTTTCTACGGGGTTTATCTATCGGTCGTTTATCATCTCCCCGTGGCGCAGTACTACCCGCACATCGCAAGCCTAACACCACAGCAGTTAGCCAATAATGTTGTCAACATCATGACATTCGGAGCTGTCGAGTTCTTGGGTTTTCTTGGGATGGCGTTGCTGC
Source organism: Phytophthora parvispora (assembly GCA_024679295.1). Classification (NCBI taxonomy): domain Eukaryota; phylum Oomycota; class Peronosporomycetes; order Peronosporales; family Peronosporaceae; genus Phytophthora; species Phytophthora parvispora. The sequence goes on from JAHWLF010000333.1 coordinate 15,225, forward strand.
TCCATCGGAAACTCGGCATATCTCCCCTTCACCAGCTCGCCTTTGTCCTGGAAACGCAGGGGTTGGCGAGCTACTATGTTG
>JAHWLF010000334.1:0-15562 GCA_024679295.1 Phytophthora parvispora
CGCCTGCAACACTCGGCGGAGGAGGCCAAGGCGGCCGCGAGACACAAGGCAGAGGACGTGCAGAAGGCTGCAAAGCTCAAGGTGGAGGAGGCGCGCTCGGCGGCCGCCGCCAAGGTCCGTGGCATCGGCGTCAACCTGCTGCACAACATGCGCAACAACCAGGAGAACGCCACGCGCCAGTTGCGCGAGAACGCCAACCTATTGCAGCGCTCGGCCAGTGACACAGTCGACGACTTTAAGAGGCGCGCGCAGCAGAGCGCGACCGACGCCACCAGCGCCGCTCAAGAACGGGTTCGGGCTTCCGTGTCCGAAGGAGCTCAGAAGCTGAAACAGACGTCGTCATCAGTGGTTGAAGCAATTGACCCGCGGGCGAGCGCACGTCGAGTGCGCAACAAGCTGCTTATGGTGGGATTCATCGGGATTTTCCTCTACGGCTTTGGTTCGGCCATGCCTCATGCTATGGCGAAATATGCACTGGAGAAAGCTAAGCACGAAGAAGAAGCAGCAGCCCGAGCCGAAAATGCAGCAGCAACTGTGAAAAAATGAAGCTGTCATAGAAGGTGGAGAAACTTGCGGGATAGTTAATGCGTCCGAATTCAAGTAAATGGGCAGCTACTCCTTTCCGTCGGGCCGGTACTTCTGCGTTGGGTTTTTGCTGGCTTCGTATAGCAGCAACCAGCGTGGCTTTTTGCTTGGATCCCCTTTCTTCATGCGCGACTTACGACGATTCCGGGCTTCCACCTTCGCATTCAGCCATGCTAGGTAGTCATCCTTTACCTGGGTCCGCCATTTGACGTACTCCTCTTCGTTGAACGGGCTGTCCGCGATATCTGCTGCTGCTTCATCGATGCTGGAACTCGATGTGACGGTGGAGCCACTTCCTTGTCTGCCGAAGTTTAAACTCGTGCTTGAGCCATTCATTGTCGAGCCGAGCAAGCGCCCGCTTGGGCTTACGCCAAAGTACATGCTCCCTTTCGAATCGTCTTTGGTCAGCAAATGCTTACTCGACGCTAAAAAGAAGTTCTGGTGATAGTCGGCGATTCAAACACTGTTAGCAACCCTAGCATTCTTATCTCATTTGCTGACAGATTTACTTACGCGAGTCGAGACGCCACCAAAACGATTTGCCTCCATGAATATTTGCCGTTGGTGCTACATATACCGAGAAGGGTCATTAGTGACGGGGATAGAAATCTGAAAAGCACCAGGCCCCCACCAATTCCAAGTCTGTAGGATCTTCGGCAAGATTTAGCGGTCGAATTGGTCTCTGTTCACGTCATTGGCGTCGTTAGTGGCGGCAATTTGGTTATCTGGGATGGGAACGGGTCGCCTGTACCGAGTTACGACGCTTCCAAATAGGTTCGTCCTCATCTGTTTCCGTGTGTGCTTCATCGTCACGTGCCGAGTCGACGTGACAGTCAATGAGATCCGCGTATTCATCATCATCAAATTGATCACTTGGTGACTCTAGCAGCTTCTCCGTGATCTGAACAAAAATGCAAGGGTAAAAGATGTGGCACTGCTCCAAGACGCTTAGAACTCCAGCTTACCGCCTCTAGATCGACGTAGCTGATTGCACGAGGCAAACAAAGGAAGGCGCTGAGTGTACGTGCTAAGCGCATCGCCGCGGTCCCGAGAAGACTTGATTTCCGCCCGCCCATGCTGGAGTTGCTACCAAGACTAGATAGTTTGCCAGAAGATGCCCCGTGTTTTGGCGTACCAGCAAGCGAGAGGCTCCCGAGGCTGGTCAATTTTCCGGATGACATCCCATGTTTGGGGGACCCAACGGACGACAGACTGCCAATGCTCAGTTCGTCCGACACGACATCGTCAGCTTCGTCACTGTCGTCCTCACTATCGGACGGGATGGTTCCCGCCGTATTGTTCGCAATCTTCAGCATCGCCAATGTGCGTGTCTTTCGCAACAAATTCTCGATGTGGTCATCGAGAGTCATTATTGGGACGTCGGGGTTCTTGTGCTTGTTTTTTTCGTTGCTGGATCGCCGGCGCTGGTGTGCCTGGGTTTCATCACCTGAATCCTCGTCTTCATCGCCGCCACCATCGCTCAAGTCTTCCTCGTCGTCTGAATCAAAATGCAACATCTTTTTGTCATCTTGCTGGGCCGGGTGATACCCTGGTTACAATCGAAAGAATTGTGAGCGAGGTGGACAGCGACACAATCAAACCATTAAACCACTATCCTTACGGTATCGGAACCCGTTCACCTGCTCGAGGGCTTTAGCCACACGTTCGTGCTTGGGACCATCAATACCGTCGAAGTTGTCGTCCATGGTCCGATGCAGCTCTACCTCGGATGCAGCTCTACCAAAAATAACGAACGTGTTCTAATGGGCATACTGCTGGTATGCATTCTACGTGGATGTAACAGTCAATTGACAAGAGTGGCCTATTTGATGGGGTTGGCGGATTGAGGGCGCACTCGAATCGCTCGTTGCACTTGTTGCAGAGACTGCAGTGTTGATGTATCCAGCGACCGGAATGGTCCTACGTTATCTTGCTTGATGATTGACCGAAATGAGCCCCCGCTGTCTTTCGTGACCGTGGCGTGCGCTGAAGCTGGGCGGGTTTTAGTGATAAACATCGAGTGGTGTCTCCGGAGACGAGGATCATGATGAACGGCCACCGTAGCTTCTGGGTCGGCTTCGATGTCATGAATCACGGCAGAGTCAGCACTATCGAATCCCGATGGGACTGAAATGGAGTTCCTAAGACGGGCGACAGCACCGATAGTAGTGAGAGCGGAGTTGCTTTGCAATGACTTGCGAAACCGCTCCTCTAGGAAGGCGTTGCGCTTCTGTAGCTGCTTCACATTTTGTGGTATGTCTGTAAATCCCATTTTTCGACTCGCTACCGACGATTGCGCTTGCTGCCGGTTCATTGCAATGCTCTGGAGCGTGCTGTACCGCTTGGCGTGATCCAGGTCAGCACGCAGTTGGTCACGCTCCCGAATGAGATTTTGTTTTTCTGCTCGTAGCACTCTTGTTTTCTGCTTATGCAGCTGTTCGGAGGCCATCATGCGTCGAATCTGCAACTTTAGTGCCTCAGACTCGCGGTCCACTCGTGCTGCTTCTGAGCGGTAATGCTCAACCACATACGGGTGCTCACTCTTTGCAGTTGTGGCGGCGCTGCTACTTTCAGAGTGCACATCTATGGTTGTTCCTCTCGGTGGGAGTTGTGGCGAGTGATTCCCTTGTGATGTTGCTGCGAGTTGCATTGTACTAGCTGTGCGACCAAGCTTCGATGGAGAATAGTGCGTGGGCTGTTTTTGCTTATGCACGGCATTGAACAATCTCGCGTACTCGTCTCTCATTTTCTGCATGTGACTCTCGCGCTCTTTAAGGGATCCTTTCGTACGCAGCAAGTCCGCTTCACTTTCGGCAAGACGCTTTTTTAAATCATCGGCAAGTTCGCGTAGGTGTCGTGATTCCTTCTCGAGCCGAGAGTACATCTGAAGCTGAGTGCTTTGGCGCAAACCTGTTAGCTGCTGCTGCAAGCGCTGCACCTCTCGTTTTCGCTCTTCGTTGACTGCCTCTGTCTGGGCCATTTTGAGCTCATATTTACGCAGCGCACGTCGAAGTGTTTGGTTTTCAGCTGGTGTTCCAAAGAAATCGCCATTTGTGTGAGATGGAGACGCCCCTGTTGGTGACACTGCAGCAGTTAAAACGGAAGGCGTAGCTGCGGCATTATCTATAGTAATGCCAGTAGTAGCTCCTGTAATCCCGATGGCATCGACCGACTTCTGGGTCTGTGCAGCTTTGATCAAGGTATCTCGGGCTTCTTGGAGCGCTGTAATTTCCTGCCGCTGCTTGGCTATTAGCTGCTGCGCATCCTCGGCTCGAGACCTCCTCTCCTGCAATTCTACATTCATTTTTTCCAGTAGCGTTTGCTGCTGGCGATGGGTGCGTACCTGATCAACTTCATGTTGGTGTAGTTGGCGCATTAGAGACTGCTGCTGCTCCTTAAGTTGGGTGCATGTGCGTTCAAGCTGCTGAAAATTTTCGCGAGTGTCTTGCTCTTTTTGCTGATTGTTCAAGTTTTCCGCGAGAGATCGCCGCTCAGTTGCAGCCTCTTGAGCCTCCTGCTCAGCAAACTTGAGACGGAGATGTGTTCGTAATGCGTTCAAGAGAGAGATCGGGTCGCCCTCGGCTTTCTTGAGAAACTGCTCTTTCCGCTTTCCTCGTGTAAACGTCGACTCGGGTTCAAGCGGTCGTGTAGCGTTAATATTCTCACTGCGGTCCATTACCTCCATGAAAAAGTCAACAAGTGCGGCTCCCAGGCGTTGGAGTCTCTTGACCTTCACCTGTGCTATGTTCAGTCGCTCCATTAAATGCTTTGTCTGATAAAACCAAGGACAAATCAGACGACAGCAACTCAAGTGCCAATTTCATAATTTGGCCGTGCGCACCTCCCCGAGTCCAGCGTGGAAGCTGCTACCATTGTTGCTGGCATTGCTTGCGATAGAATCGTGTCTTTCAGGAGAATCAACAGTCACTTCAACCGGAGGGGAGTCAAGGGTTCTCATTCCACACGGATGATCGAGTCGTACAGTCTGCCTCTGAAGGCTAGTTAGTGGAACGTATATTTCTCGGATAATTATAGCCGCAACACTAGTCCGCGTCATGGGGTGGAAAAAGAAGATTGGGGAACTTGCGCGAGATGGCATGGAACTCGTCTAAGCTGACGCGGCCATCACCATTATCATCAGCCTGGCGCAAAATCGTCTGGGCCTTCTTTCGCACCTGGTCAGCCGATGTGGCCAAGTAATTGGCCCGCAGAATATTCACAAGCTCATCCTCGGTGATGAATCCATTGTGGTCATCGTCGAATATCTCAAAGCAGAAGCGCACGCGTTGCGTGCGATCGACGCCGTCAACAAAATTCACTGCAGCGAGCAGAATCTCACGCAAATCCGCCCCAAAATCGCTCTGGTTGTCTGGGGTGAATAAAGCAAACAAGCGCCGGTACTCACCCGTGGGCTCCACCTCGAACAGTGAACAGAAGTCTTCGAAGTCGAGCGTATCGTGCTGCATTTGGCGGAATTTCTTGGCTGCGCGCTCCAACATTTCCAGGCTAGGCCGTGTATCCTCCACGAATCGCCGCATGAGCTTCGACTTCTCTTGCTTAATTTGCTGCTGTCGCTGTTTGTCTTCAACTGTGAGAGTCGCCTCACCTACTGGTACCGGTTCCTCTGGTTCTGCTTCTGCCATCGCCAACGCGAACTCTGGGCCGCCTGGGTCGCGATGGATTGCCATTCTCCGAAACTCGTCGAAACTCACCTGTCCATCACCGTCCGTATCACAGAGTCGAACCATTTCGTCAACTTCGGCATCAGTAATGAGCTCACCCATGCAAATGAGAAGATGGCGCAGTTCGGCAGCGCCAATGAACGAGTTCTTATCCACGTCGAGGAATCGAAAGGCTCCTAGGAGTTCTTCTTCGGAGAACTCGCTGGTATTTTCGACAACGCGTTTAGCTGGTCTTGAGAGTGCATGAGCCTTCGCAGCCATCACTGCATCCTGACCACCGTCAGGCTCGGAGGCAGACGGGATCATTCCCGCCGTTTCCTTGGTTCGGCGCTCTTTTTCAGTAAAATGGTCCATGCCGACCTGGTGTTGTGGATATGCCACACCTGCAGGGCCTTCGAAGCTCATCTCGAGGCGTAGCATGCCGGCATGATCCTTGTTCCCGAATCGGCCTTTGACCCAGAGCTTGAGCCAGTCGTCAGCATAGCCATAGCGGAATATCGGCAGCAGCGATAGCGACGCGGCACCGATAAGGTCGTCAGCCCCGACAGAGTCTTCGTCCCAGAGCTCAACTTGCAGATTGTATTGGTCGACGACGTCAAACCGGAACACCTCGCCACCCCATTCAGGTTCGCTGCCGCCGTCAGTATCCGTCTTGGTCTTTCTGACCATTTGCGTCGCTCGGCCGTCTAACGTGAGTTTCACATACGGGTCTTGCCGCCCGATTGCATCCACGCTGCGTAGCTGTTTGGCGGAGTGGCAGGTCACTGTGAGCACGCCTGCTGGCAAAAACTCGATCCGCATCAGAACTTCACCTGCGGGGCTCCCCTTGTTACGCAACGGAATCGCGTGCTCCTGTGCTCCGTGTTGTGCCATAAAATGCAGAACCGAGAACTTGGCGTCACCGATAAGATCGTCGTTGCCGATGTCCTCGTCGAATACCCGCAGTGTCATGGGCTGTGTCCAGAGATCTTCATGGAACCAGAATAACAGTTCCTCTTCTCCAAAGTAGGGGTTGCGCCCGCCTTTCTCGATGGTTTTGCCGCGCTTTGTGAACTTGCCAATGGATAGTTGGCAATAGGGGTCCTGTTTCCCAATTAGCTCCATGCTCTTCAGATTGCGGCCTTCCATCAGCACTATCGACAACATCCCAGTTAGAGCCTCTTCCAGTTTAACTTCAATCTCCAGCTCGCCACAAGGGGCGCCCGGCATGGATGGCAATGAGAGAGGAAATGTTTCGCGGTGTGGCTGTCCATCGAAAAAGCGAAGCGCGGAGAACCGCACTTCTCCAAGCAGTTCGTCCGACAGGAGGTTCTCATCGAAGACCTCGATCTTGACAGGAAGGTCGCCATCCGTCACGAGCGCCACCGGGTCCGTGAGATCGAACGGCACAACCTCTTCGTGGAATATCACGGGCGTCCCGCTCTTCTTGAGCGTCTTGCTCCGCTTTTCCTGCGCCGACAAGGGGTTGGTGCCCACTGCAATTTTCACGTACGGGTCGGCGCTGAAGCGCCTCGCGTCCACCGATCCGCCTTTTCTCCGCAGCTCACGTGCCTCCAGCAGGGTGAAGCTGAGTCGTCCGCGACGCAGCAGCTTCTGGATCGCGGCAATACTAGCGGCGGCCTCGGCGGCACTGTTCTCTTCAGGCTCGCTGCGAGCGGGTAATGGAGGCGGCACGTCCTTCGGCGGCTGAGGCGGTGGGTCCTTCGGGGGCCCGGGTGGGGCGCCTCGCGGCGGAAGGGGGACCCCAGTTGGCGGTGGACCTTTTGGCGGACCTGGAGGAGCAGTCGTCGGTGGACGGGGAGGTGGGCCTCTGGGTGGTCCTGGCGGACCCCTGGGTGGATCTGGGACGATTTCAGCATTTGCATCAACTGGGTTTGCTGGTGGACGTGGTGGAGGACCTCTGGGTGGTCCTAGTGAACCCCTGGATGGACCTGCAATACTTTCAGCGCTTGCGTCAGCTGGCTTGGCCTGTGGAGGTGGCGGAACCTTCGGTCTGGGTGGCGGTGGGGCTCTCGGCGGCGGCGGGGGCGACATATCTGCAACAGTCTCTCCGGTGGCCGAAAGCGTATCCTCGAGGAGCCGCTGAGCGGCCACTTGGTTGGTGTTGAAAACGAAGAAATAAATAGCGCGGAAGGGCAAAAATACACGTTTGCTGTCTCAGTCTTCTCCCCAGAAGGCCGCCCCTGCTTGGCATTCTCGCGAGTGAAGGCCATTTCGCGGCGGGAAATGACGGGTAGCTTGTTCGCACCGCTGCCGCTATCATCGCCGGCGCCCGTGCGGCCTGTTGCTCGGAACTACTCCGTCGACTCGTTTTCCGAGTTCTCCACTCGGATAGTCAATCACGCCACGTGCTCGCCCACATCGCCTACGTCGGGGTCTCGCTCTGCTAGGCCAAAAGAAGAAGATGAAGAATTATTTCGCGATCTCTTTGTAGGAGAAAATGATTCGGAGGCAGATGAAGACCAGGCGAGTTTCAAGCCTGCGGTACTGACGTTCGTGCCTCAGAAGCCGACCACCAAGCGAGCATCTTCGACGACGAATCCGAGGCATCACCTGGCCCCGATGAGACCTGCTCCACCCCAACCAGTACTGTCGCTCCCTTTCATTCCCCGGCTCAAACTCGAAGAGTTGGTAAATGTGCGCCCCGACGACGACGACGACGATGATGACGACTACAAAGACGATAATAACATTTCTCGGCGAGCATCACGACGGGGGTCCGAGTTGGAGAAAGTGATGGAGGAGGACGAGCCGTACACAGAGGATTGGTCAATCGAGGATAACGACGGCAAGACAGCCCCAAGGAAAATGCAGGTATTGAATAAAGATCGAGCATTCAACAGCTCTACAGGACTGGCGAGCCAAAATCACCGATCGAACAACGATGACAACCTTGAACAAGAAGCATTGCGATTCTTAGAGAAACTAGACCTGAAGTCAGTGCTGTATACACCTCGACCGGATCTGCTCAGTTTTTATCCTAACATTGGAGCCACACCTTCAACGGCAAGAAGTCAGGCTAGTCCGTACCCAAAGATGGAGAAAATCAAGCACCCAGAGGATCACTTGGTGGACAATCATCACTCTGAACTCGAGAAGCCTCGGATTGGGTTCTCTGGTGAGAGAATTGGAGATGCTTGCAAGGATGACGCCAAAGGACCACGAATTGGAGGCATAGCCTCTCGTCTTGCGTACATGGAGAACGCATATGGTACCGTGCCAATAATACGCAAGACGCGCCGGGAGACCATCAACCGACTCGCGAACCCAATATCCGGGCATTCGTCAACGCTTCAGGCCCTGTCACCCAAACAACGCGAAAAACGCCAAGCAGCTTTGACAAACAGAGCTCCAACAAGTCCTATTTCCGCTACCATTGCTGTTAGTTCTCAGCGTGAACCTGTTACGATTAAAGGAAAAGTTTCATCGCGTCTGGGTGAACTTCACAAACAAAGGGGTAAAACTAGCATTCCAGTGTCAGCACCAGCAGCTTCCAAGCGCAAAACAGTAATGAGGTCCGACCCACTGATTCACAAACGTCGGTCCATAAATCCTCTAGCTGATGGCCAAGGCCTCACCGTTGACAGCCGGCGAAAAAGTAAGGCTATTATGAGATCTCAATCTCTTGTTGCTCGGAAAGAGGCATTGAAGAAGAAGCTTCAAAATCGACAGGGTACTACGAAACGCATCAGCGAGCGTAAAATTGGCGGCGCTACCTTCTTGACGCAGCGTGACGATGAAGAGGGCTTCGATATGATCGAAGAATTTATCACTCGGAATCGTGGGGCATCGCAAGCATCGCTAACTTTCCGCTCGAGTAGAAAAGCTGCTCCACGTCAACCCATTTCAGTATTACCAAAGAAGCATTCAGCGACAGCTAGGTCTCGTTCTCGCCCTCCGCAGGCTCGAGCGGGGGTTCCTTTTGCTCGAGCCTCTAGAACGACCAAGAGTACCTATCGAGGGCGCGTGACTCACACAAGTCGAGAGCTTGAGTCACTCGGAAATTTGAAGCAAAAAGCTGCAGTCTTCCGCTCAAGCACATTTCGCAGTGGCACCAAGGGCGAGCTACTCAAAGCCCCCCAGCAGCCGAAGCGCCCTCAAGCCTGGCAACCTTTCTCTAGTGCGGCTCCTAGTGCTTGCAATGTAATGGGAAGACCAACCACCCCTGGTGGTGGAACAGTCAATCCACTACGCAAACTGAAAGTGCATCCTGCTATGCCAGCATTGCTCCCTCGTGTCCCCAAAATGCCTCCATCTGCAGCCTCCACTCTGCTAATGGGCTCGCTCTTTCCTCTCTCTGGAGCCGACTCGAAAATATATCGTCAAAGCGCCAAGAACGTTTTGGAAAGAAAACCTGAACGAGCATCAAGAACCACAACTACTTCATTTGACGCGCCTACTAAGGTGTCTGCCCAACGCAGGCGGACTTCAGCTCGAGCAGCCGGTGATGCCCAACAATCAGCTCCAAGACCCTCAGGTCGTTTGGGTTGTGAAGAAAACCCACCAGCACCGTTATTGATGTCTGGACCCAGGCGCTTCATATCCAGACTATAAGGAACTACCCCACAGTAGCAATCTCCGTTAAGAAAATGTAGCTTTGTCAATCCATGGAGTTGGTGTTGACACGTACGCACTCGAAAATAGCTCAAACCTCACGTCCTGAGGCCTCTTATTCTACCCGTCGTCCCAAGACATCGAAAAAGCTCCCCGTTTCAAAGAGCTCGAGGTCATCGCCGAATATTCCGCGCGGGGCCGAAGCTGACAGCATGGATCCGGGTCTCGCAACGAGCGACCCAACCGCGTGGATTCCCGTAGCTCCGACTGTCGTCTGCCGTGACTGCCGCGCCCAGCTTTCAGTTGAAGAGAGCGAAGACCATGACTGCTCTACAGCCCTACCCTCTCCGACGAAGGTGATGTTCTTGAAGACTGCTGCCCGAGCGAGCTCTTTTATTGATGCCATTTTAGATACCTCGTCTTCACCCTCAACTATCCCCCCAAGTAAACAAGGTCAAGATATTCCAACACCACCTGATCGTGCAAATTCAGCACCACAACTGCCGCGCAACCGTGAGAAGACCGAATATGCTGCTGTACCTGAGCGCTCCATCTCCATTGCGAACACGTCGGAGATTCGATCTCCTGCAGTGACACTTCCGTTACCACAAGCCAGAGCGACTCCTGCTACCGATCAACAACGTCGGTGGGTAACTTCGTCGTCTGGAGTACAGAATGACTTGCTCCAATGCAATGTACGCAATGTGCGAGTTACTGATTCCCAGTTCGCGGTGTATTCACTTGCTACGCGCATTCCTTCCCTGACGGCATCCGAAATTACGGTTGAGCGGCGTTTCCGCGAATTTTACGTGTTTGCCCTGCACGTCTGCGCGATGTTCCCATCTGCCGGCTTATGGAAGCTGCTGCCGCCCAAGACGTACTGTGCCCTACGACGACAAAATACGCTGGAAGATGGTTTCCTTCACCGCCGCAAATTGGGACTTCAGGATTTTGTCCACTGTGCGTTGGAGAAGATGGTTCTGGGAGGTGAAGCTCAGGGAACTATAGCACAATGGTATTTGCTGCGACTCTTTCTAAACCTCCCTCCAGCACTGGCTATTGCAGCGCCCTCAAAAGACAGGAGTCTCACTGCTGCATTGCACGAGCTAAAGAAACACGCTCGTCAATACAGCGGGTGGACAGTAAATCGCAAACCAGGACCTTGCGATGCAGTCTTTGAGAAAGTAGCCGACAGCTTTCACATGGTTAAACGTGTCACGACGTGCCACTTTCCAGCTCGAGCAATTTTTGACATGGTGATGAATCGAAGTGTGGATGACGAGATGCCTGGGAATGGAGTTGGAATGGCATGGGCTCCATTTGTTGAAAGTGAAGAAGTTCTTAGCCGTGAAAACGACACCACCTGGACTGTTCGGACAGTCTTTAAGGGTAGCAGTTGGGGTCGCGGCAAGCTGCAAATGATTTCGAGGAAAACGTGGAGGTGAGTACCTAGCAAACAATCTTGATAACCTCTGTCGCTGTCGATACTTACATATTGCGGATATGTAGGGTGGACGAGAGCGGGACCATTTCTATCGTCATGATACCCGCAGATGCTGCTGCCTGGGAAGACCCTCGAGTGCTTGACTCGAGCACAGGTTCGCGTGCTGATTGCATTCTTGGTGGATGGCTGATAACCCCGACCCCATGGGAAGGTTCATGCAGCGTGACGTGGTTGATGCAAGTCAACTTTGGGCAATGCGATTCTCGCGCCGAGTTCACAGGGAATCAAAGTCGTCTTGCATCATTTCTCGATCGCCGATGCCTCCACGTGTGGGCCGATGAAATTATTCATTTGATCCAGGCACTTGAGCGGGTGTACGATCCAGAGCACTACCGCTCATTGGGCCCACTGGTGACGACCAAGACTGGAGGAGTAAAAACTTAACACTAGACCCAGCAACTTGCCGCTACGAGCATATTGAGGCAATAGTTTACCAATTAATAAGCATGTCATACCACACAGTACTGCTATTCGTATGTTTCTTTTACTGAAAGATCGAAGAATTCAAACAATCGAATGCCACATGCGTTCCATGTTTGTGGTTTAGTAGCACTTGCTAAAGCTATAGGAAGGCAATTCAATGTCGTTTTCTATCGGCCGCGGTAATAAAACACTTCGATAATTGAGATTCGTACTCGCCGCTGTTATAGGTGTCGCAATTTCGCGTCCAGCGCAGCAGACCACGACTCGTAGTTTTCCGTGATGGAGTGGGGCAGCGAGGCATCTCCGCTAACTGCACTTCCAGCTTGTAGTTGCTGCGCACCTCCAACGAGATTGGAGAGAATATCTGCCGTTGACATGATCGGTGATGAAGCCGCCGACTTGGGACCGGAAAACGAAGTAGACCTCTTCATCGCTGGTTTGTTCACACTGGCTGGCTGGCTAATAGAGTACGTCCTGCTTGGTTTCTTCCTTTCGGCAGGCAGAGAAAACTTCGTTAACTTAATGATCCGGCCAATCGACACCCCTTTCGTCTGTTTGCCAATACAACGCAGCATTAGCAGGTTTCCCGCATTTCTTTCAGGAGATAGAACTTACATCGGGGCTTTGTCGGCCTGGAGAGCTGCTGGGTCGTCTTGTGATGAAGTTTGCTCTCGTCGGGTCCAGCGGAGAGTTGGATCCGCTGCCAGTTAGTCTGTCGTAGACATTGAACGACGGACTTCGCTTCATCATGAGTGCATCAGGTGATTTCACCTCAGGCTTGAACGTGCATTCCTGCATCTCGAGTTGCTCCTTCAGCTTCTCGCGCTCTTCAATCACTTGGGCCTTGTCGTAGCTTAGAAGTCGTTCCCAGACTGGGGGGGCTGGTTCACCATTGCTGAGTACGGCATCAACTTTGATTTGAGGTTGAAATGTGCACTCTGCCATCTCTTTCTGAAGCTTAAGCTCTTCGCCCATCTCGATTTTTTCCTTCATCTTGTCTTTCTCATCGTAGAGGCGCTACAATGAGTGCAATATCGACGAAAAATATGTATAAGCAACAAGATAAAGATCGTACAACGTGCATTAGATTTGACGAACCTCGAAAATGCTCTTCCGAGGACTAGCACGCTCAATTACTTTGGCCTTGATCTCTTCGGGTGGTTCATTGATTTCTGGCTGGAGAGCAAAAACAACAATGTAAGAGGCGAGTCATTTCAGCAATCAGAACATACTGCGTACCTTGAATGTGAACTGCTGTTCCTCTTCAAGACGCCGCTGCTCCCGTTCAGCATCCAGCTTCTTCATGTAGTCCTTATTATACAACCTCTTGTGGAAAGGCTCTTTCGCTTGTGCCTTAGCCTTTAAGGCTCGTGAACGTGCCGTGATCTTGGGTTGGAAGGGTGCTTGTGCCTTTTCCTCTTCATCGCGCTCCTGGCGAAGCTTCTGAAGTCGTTCCGTACGATCGATGCTGGCTTGATAGAGACGCTTGTAAGGATTAGCATCAACAGCAGCATCATTCGTCATATTAGCTGGCTCTTCAGCTTTGGACTTCACACGCTTCGCAGACACTTTCGGTTTGAAAGTACACTCGGTCATTTCAGCTTCGATCTTTTTCTGCTCTAGAGCAAGTCGCTTCTGTCTTTCGCGCTCCGAGTCATAAAGGGGCTTGGTCTTCACTGGCGACTTGGAGGCAGTGATCTTGGGTTTAAAGGGACATTGCTCCTCAGTGGTCTTAGCCTTTTCCAAGAGCTTCTCCTCACGCTTTTGCTTCATTTCTTGGGCGTGTTTGTAGAGGTTTTCATATCGAGGACCCGAGTTTGTTCGAGCCAAGCGCTTTGCGCGTGCAGAAATTGAAGGGGCAAACGTGCATCCGTCTCGTTCATGCTGTTGTTGAAGCTCGCGCTTTTTCTCCAGAAGCTCCTTCGCTTGAGCATGCAGTCGGGTGAAATGGTCTTGGTTCAGATCTTCAGCTTCTCCAGGGTTTGTGCGTCGTTTGAAATTGTTGTTAACTTGCGGGGCAAAGGTATAAGTTTCTTGCAACTCAGCACGCCGGGCATCTTTTCTCTGTCTTGCCTCTTTGGCATCTTCGTACAATCGCTTGCTTGCAGCCTCAACATCAGTTGCATTAAGTCGCCGCTTCACGTTGCGTTCGCTGTCATCTCCATCATCAGCTCCCGTTGGAGCTGGAGGTACGGGCAAAGAATTGTCGGCCGCGAGGCTACCGGACAGCGGGTGAGATTTAGACGCGACCTTAGTTTTCATCGACTTGCGCGTTGGGGACTTTTTGGCTGCACCACTTTTTAGCAAGGCCTTGCGAGCTTCGGCTGCCGTTGCTCGTGCCAAGCTGCTCGCCGTAGGATTCATCATTGAATATTTTTTGGGGTCATGTGCAGAACGCGTCGTCACTGTGGTGCTCGGTTTCGATTCTGGATCGGTCTTCACTTTGTTGAGTGAAGATCCCGAGTTTGACCGCGCCAGCGAACGCTTTGGCTGGATTTCTTTCATCAGTTCTGTGACAGGAGCTGGTGGGGGCTTGGTGTTAGGTATGTCATTCTTTTGTTTGGTTGGACGTGGCTGTGGCTCGGACGAATCTTTGGGTGCTGCTTGCTTCGATTTAAGAGCATGATCAGTGGCTGCAGACGATGGCATTGCTTTGTGAAGGGGCTTTACAACAGCTTTCGGGGCTGCAACAGGAGCAGAATGAGGCTTTTGCTCTGGAGAGTCGCCTTTTCTTTTGTTGCGACGCAGTGGTTGCGGTGACTCTACCAAGGCCTTGATTGCCTCGCTTGGAGGAGATGGAGCAACACCTTCGACTTCATCAACCACATCTGTCGGTACTGCGGTTGTTTCAATTGGCACCGGCAGAGCCGTTGCTGCTGGCATAAGAGCTGGCGTTTCAGCAGAAGGTGCTTCCGATGGAGTTGGCGCCGGCGTTGAAATCGGAATCGCCCCCGCATCAGCCATTGGGGGCGGAAGCACGACCACGTGATCGTCTGCGACGGGCTCAGCCTGCACAGCTCTGTTTAGCACCGGACTTGGGACGATGGCAACCGTTTCAAACGAAGGCTCGACCACAGGCAGCACCACTTCTGCAAACGCGGTTTTTTCGCTCGAGGAAACAGCTTCTGGTTTCGCGGAAACCTCCTCGACTCCTGCATCAGGTGCCACCAAATCGCTGCTTCTGGTTTCGTTGCTTAAACTCATGCCAGCCAATGTGCTGCTCAGCTCCGACGTCTCCTGCTCCACCATGGCTGTCTGCACCGGCTCAAGCTCAGTTGTCTCGATGAGTGGAGGCGACGCCTCCACCTCCATCAACGGTGCCGTTTCCACTTCAAGCGGCTCCTTGGCGTCTGCCTCCGTCGCAACCATTGCAGACTGTGGTGCGACCATCGCCACCTCTTCAACACCCACCTCCATCAGCGGTGCCATTGTCGGCGCTTGAACGTCCACAAGGGTCTCAACAACCGTCGGCAGCAGTTGGACAGCTGGCGACAGGGGTGCCACTCTCGACTGCTCCTTCTCAGGCGAGTGCACCACGAACGGCTCGGGCGTGGGCGGGGGCGTGAGCGGCAGGCGTCCGCTGGACGGGTGCATCGGCAGCTTGAGCAGTCCGTCCTCCTTGGTCGTGGGGGCTTCGACTGGTGTCTGCGTCTCTTGAGGAGTCAGCGCTAGCTGCTCCATCGCCTTCTCCATGTTGGTCGTCGTCGTCATCGTTGGTGGTGGTGGTGGCTGCGGAGTCCCGGCGAACACGTCAAAGCTACTGCTGCTGCTATTGCTGTTGCTGACGGCGGCCACGGGCGAGGGCAGCGACACG
>JAHWLF010000335.1:0-15551 GCA_024679295.1 Phytophthora parvispora
GAGGCCAATGGGCGCCCCAAGAGGCCGCACGTGCTGGCGTTCGAGGCCAAAGGCCGCGTGCGCAGGCAGCTCCGCCCCACTGCACAGCAGCAGGAAGACCTTACGACGTGGTACGACTCTACCCGAAAACTACCGAGTTGATACACCCGTTCTACCTTAGCTTCTTATCTAACAACAATCTTAAATTTATTTTGCCTTTTTATTATTATTATGCAGGGGTGGAGGTGTGCAGGTGTACGACCAATCGGGGGTCGAACCTGTAGTAGGGTCCCAGGACTCCGGGCTGTGGAGCTGGAGCAGCCTCGATGAGCGCAACCTCGTGGAGGTAGACGAGTTCCGGCCGCACATGCCGCTGCACAATTTCTACGAGGGTCACGCCGTTTCCAACGGAGGAATCATCGGCAACGCGACGCTGGAGGACGCCGAGGACCGCGTGCGGGCGGTGCTGGAGTCCTGCGACCAGCTGAGACTCGTGCAGGGCCTCGTGGACATGGACTCGTCGTGGGGAGGACTGGCCCACGAGGTGATGACGTACGTCGCCGAGGAGTGCCCAGGCGCGGTGATTGTGGTGGTGGGCAATGACTGGAGCTACCCCATGGCTTCGGACGACGACGACGCGGTGTTTCGCCTCGCGACGGAGGCGCGCGACCGCGCCAAGATCGAGGGCAGGAAGCGCGTCAATGTGGCGTCGTCGGTCGCGCTGCTGTCGGAGATTTCTGGCCTCTTGGTGCCCGTTGCCATGTCGCCCAGCACGCTGCCGAGCACTCGGTTCTCGCAGCTCGGATTCGACCGCTCGAACTGTGCCCAAACCAGCTCTGTCGTCGCCACGGCGCTAGGACTCGCCATGTCAGCGTACCGAACGCGGCCGGCGTACGAAATCCTCGAGGGCTTCCAACCCAGCATGAAAGTCGCCGAGCTGGCCGCGTCGTTCCCGCTCTCAAGCGACCCGACAATTCTACTCCAGCAAATCAGCGAAAGCTCCACCGCCGAAGTCAGCCGCACCAACCCCTCGACTGACGACGAGTTCACGGCCAACTCGCTGCTCCCCGCCATCTCACAGCCCCCCACCCGGAAGCCAAAGGACGAAGACCACTCCAGCAAGACGCACTACCGCCGCCTCCACTTCCACGGCGCTTTCGCCAACTATCCGTCGCTGCGCCACTGCATCGACCGGTTCCCCCTGTCTCCCCGCGACGTCGCGCTGCACTGGTCCGAAGCCTCCGCGCTCGTTCTGCCTGACAACTTCCGTCTCCAGCCATTGGCGGGCACGTCGATCGACGCGGTGTGTCAACTGTCAACGTCGGGCTCTGGAGCCGGCAACTACCTGTCGGCATTGGCGCAGCGAGTGGCGAAGAGCGACAAGAGAACGCTCTACGAGTTCACGCGCAACGGCATGAGCTCCGACGCCCCGGAGGAGCTGGAGGCAGCGTTGGCAGCCATGGGCGACGCCTACCTCTAGACATGGCTACATGGCTACATCGTCCCCAAGTTGAAGTGCGCGCAGCCAGCCAATCGAAGAGTTCAGCATGGAAAATCGTACTTAGCGCGACCGGTTGACCTTATCAGAAAGCCCAAGCAGCCACAAAGTGAAGAAAAACCGCCCGCTCGACGTCGAGAGCCATTGCTGCACGCGCGTTTAGGCTAGTGCTAACCGGTTAGAGAGAGACATCATGTTCGGCGGCGCCACCTCGAGGCGAGCGGACGGGGCGCTGCCCTTCAGCAGCCGACGCAGCGTCGAGGAGGACTCATGGACGGAGGTGGAGCGCCAGGAGCTCGACCACGCAGTAAGACGACAACGTGAAAAAAAAATAGCCAAATAACTAGTGGGTGAAGTGGTGCTAAACTGTTGCCAATATTTGCCGCAGACGTCGTACGTGTCGGAGAGTATGTATCTGGTCATGGAAAACCCCGTGGGGGCCCTCTATTCGGGCGAGACGGTGCACTGCAAGGTGCACGCCCTGTGCGACCAGTCCACGCTGGGGAGAGTGGCGGGGGTCAGCAACAAGAAAAAGACCTCCAAAGATGAGCACGACGACGTGATGCACGGCACGCTGTTCCTCACCAACTACAGGCTGCTCTTCCGCTCATTCCACGTGAGTTTTTTTTTATTATTTTTCAAGCAAACAGGCATGTTTACTTCTGAAATTTGCAACATTTGTTTTTTTTTTTCTTGTATACAGCACCACGATGAGGAGGAGTTGGTGGAGGTTCATTTGAACAACATTGCCGAGCTGGCGGAGTTCCGGGTGAACGGCAAGCTGGGCCCGATGAGCCAGCTGGAGGTGTCGTGCAAGAACTTCGAGCTGGTCAAGTTCAACTTCCCCGGGGAGGCTGTGTCGGGTGATGTTTACGTGAAAATCAATCAAATGCTCATGGAAAAGCTGCAGCCTGCTGCGTATGCGTTCGCGCGCCAACCTGACACGTCCGGGTGGGCGGCGTACGACCCGCAGGCGGAGTTCACCCGGCTGGGCTTCAAGGCGCCGAAAAGTGGCGCGCAGATCGGGGGCTTCCGCGTCACGCACGTGAACAACAACTACAAGATGTCGCCGACCTACCCGAGCTCTTTTGTGGTGCCGGCCTCGGTGTCGGATGGGGAGCTGAGGAAGATAAGTTTCTTTCGAGCGCGTGGACGCGTGCCGGCAGTGACGTACCGACACAAGAATGATGCGGTCGTGGCGCGGTGTGCGCAACCTCTTGTTGGACTGAGGAGGAAGAGGTGCACCTCGGATGAAGCGTACATGGTCGCACTGCGGCGTGAGTGCAAAGGGAAGCTGCTGTTTATTGACTGCCGCAGCCAGACAAGCGCGTATGGTAATATCGCGCTGGGTGGAGGGTTCGAAGTGTAAGTGATCGGTGTTGCTGCTGCTGTTGTTATGCCTTAATGATGATGTTTCACCAACGCGGTCCTATGGTGACAATAGGCTGGACTACTACAAGGATACCAACATCATGTTCATGGGTATTGAAAATATCCACTCGATGCGAGATTCGATCCGCAAACTCTTCGACTTGATCAAGAATGAAGTGCGCGGCAATGAACGGCCGAATTGGCTATCGTGCCTTGAGGTACGCAGATTTTACAAAACTTCAAGCGTTAAGGGGTGATGCTGAAATTCTGTTTTTGTTATGTTCTGAAGAGCACAAGATGGCTAGAGCATGTACGCTCCGTCTTGGTGTCGTGCTCGATTTGTGTATCTAAGCTCGTCGAAGGCACCAGCCTGATGATCCACTGTTCTGATGGGTGGGATCGCACTGCTCAGATCACAGCTCTGGTCAAGCTGTGCGCGGATCCCTTTTATCGTACCGTAAAAGGCTTCCAGGTAGATTTCGATGATCTAGCGTTGCCGTTGACTTTACACCACTCCCTTACGAATGCTTTCGTGCGCTGCCCTTTACTCAGGTGTTGATCGAGCAGGAATGGTGTGCATTTGGTCACCAGTTCCGCGCGCGATCGGGTCACACAGACACCCAAGCGGCGTACTGGGAAGATGACAATACATCGCCAGTGTTCATGCAATTTGTAGATGCCGTGTGGCAACTGATGCGTCAGTTCCCGTGCTCATTCGAATTCAACGAGCGCTACCTCATTGCACTGCTCGACGAAGTGTACAACAAGCGAAGTGGGACCTTCCTGCACGATTGCGAGGAGGCTCGAATGGTTTGTAGTCTTGCGCGAGCTCGTACTGGATGCGTCGTCCTCACCGTCCTTGACTTTTGTCGTCGCGTAACAGGGGTCAAAGACGGTCATCCGATGCACGAGCGCCTGGACATTACTGGAAGCGCACCCTCAGGCTGGCGACTTCCGGAATCCATTCTACATGGTGCCGTTGCGTGGCGAAGCTTCAACTGAGAGGTCTCCTACGGTCCTGCAATTCAAGTGGCACACGAGCTCACTTGCGATCTGGACGGCGTTCTACCTGCGCTCGCTGGAATCGAATGACTCTCGGGTATATCAGGTCCCCTTTCCTCCATGTTGCATGCTCTGTCTGGTGTCGTGTGGTGTTCTTCGCATTCGGCGTGCACTCGTGATGTCCCTGCAACACGAAGCAGCTCATCTCACACTGTTGTTCTTGCTCGTTGTAGGACGCGTGGGCGAAGGAGCTGCAAGTCACGCAGCGCGAACTCCAAGACCAGCTGAGTGCTGCTCACCAGCAGCTGCAGTGCCAAGTGGAGCAGAACTCGGATCTCCAGAGCGAGCTGGAGCGCCTTCGCCGCGAGAGCGCGCAGCTGCACCGCCTGCTCGAGGGCGAGGTGTACAGCGACACGATGAACGGCGTGTTGGTGCACGAGGAGGAGGACGACGAAGACGCCGTGCTGCTGAGTGTGACCCCCGTCGGCGAGAGCCGCACCACGCTGCAATCCTCTTGCAACACCGGCGACTCGACCACCTCCGGGGCCAGCGATAGCAAGGTGTTCTCCACCACGGGCGTCGGCTGCTTCCTCGGCGGCTCGATGAGTCAGGACTTTGAGATCCTGCAGTCGTACTTCGACCCCAAGCGCCACGAAACCCGATCTCTGGACCCCACAATGACAGCAACAGCAACAGCAGCCAACGGATGCAGTGAACTGTTCCCACAACGGAGAGTCATGATGACAGTAGAGGAAGTCGTGCGCTGAAAAAAAATAATGTCGTGAAGAGACTTTGCCACGCACTTGCACTTGGACTGTCCGTTACGCCTGATTCTGGTTCCTGATTCTCTAAGGAGCGCGCTGATTGGTCGGCGCCATTTTCATCCAATTATAGAATTTTTACACATCCCACGTTTCATCGCATTGCAACAACTCCTCAACTAATTGCCAATTGCCGAGCCAGTTAGAGACGCATAACGGCGGCATGAGGGCCTGGGGAGACGAGAGCGGCGACGGCACCAGCTCGGACGAGTGCAAGCTGCTGAGCGGCAACTTCGCGGCCGGGCTGCAGGTGCTGCTGGGGCTCATCGCCATCTCCGTGCTCGTGCTCAAGCGGCTGCGCGAGGTGCCGCGGCGTCCGCTGATGGTGCGGCAACAACGGCAACAACGTGTCTAACCGGGTTATGCAGTGTCTAACCGGCAAATATTTTTTATTGTTGTTGCAAATGTTGTTTTCGAGCAGGTGTGGGCCTTCGACGCCTCCAAGCAGATGATCGGCGCCACGTTCGCACACGTGGCGAACCTGCTCATCGCCATCCTGCTCTACTCGTACCAGCAGGAGCAGCAGACCGACGAGGAAGCGGTGGACCAGGTAAACTTTTGCGGCAATATTGCAAGTGCTAAATCATTCTCTAACCGTTTTATTATTGGCAATTGTCGTTTCCAGTGTGCGCTGTACTTCGTAAATTTCACCTTGGATACGACTTTTGGCGTCTTCCTCAACTACGTGCTACTCTCGGCCGTGGTGCTGCTGGCTCACCGCTTCGGCTGGACGTCACTTAAAACTCCTGGAGACTACGGCATCCCGATTCGTGTCCGCACGTGGCTGTTGCAGGTGATTTCGTGGATCGTGGTCATCTTCACGTGCAAGTTCCTCATCGCGTCGCTCATCGTGGCGTTCCAGAAGCCGCTGGGGGCTTTCGCGGTGCTGCTGTTCAAGCCACTGGCGAAGCACCCGGAGGTCGAGCTGGCGCTCGTCATGATCGCGTGTCCCTGTTTGATGAACGCGCTGCAGTTCTGGGTCCAGGACAATTTCCTGAAGAAGGATGTCCGGGACGAAAGTTTCCTCGTGGCGCAGGCGGCGCAGTCCCCCGCTGGAAGTTTGAACGGAGACGGGAAACTACCCAGCTTGGGTACGCCGACGGACGACGAGTGCAGCGAACCCGGGGAAGGAGACCCGAAACTCACCGTTGTGACGGACGGCAACACGCAGGAGACAGATTCCAAACAACTGAAACTCGACCTCTCGTCCGTGTAGCCAAAACAAACTGAAGCCGACCGAAGGCTTCGTTATGTGTAGTAGATCAAAACCATACAAGTGACTTGACTCGAAATTGGCGCTGTGCGCCGTGTTGCAGCTAGCTAACGGGCAGCAAGGCCGGCGGCCACGAGGTCACGAGATAATCGACGTTGTTCTTCTATACGCACTGGTATTGCTTTATTCAGTCAACAGAGCTCAACTCGTGTCATCCTACAACTCTCTCTCCCTATCCTTATTTGCGCCGCAGCATCATGAGAGCCATGGCACCTAGACCCACCACCAGAGTGGCAGCACCGCCGGCGATGAGGCCCGCGTTGCCGTTGAAAGAGAAGCCCTGGTCGCGGTTCTTGCGACGAGACTTCTTGCTCTTCCGGCGCACGATCTCCTCCTCCGAGCTGCTGTCGTCGTCGCTGCTCTCGGACGACGAAGACATCTCGTCCACCTTGGTGAGCAGACGGTTGCGCGGCTTGGGGCCGGCCGCGTTCGAGCCGCTCGCCGCCGAGCTGGCCACCGACACCACGCTGCCGTTTCCGTTGCCGTTGCCATCGTGCTGCTGGCGCTTCACTACATCCACCACAAGGACCAGGCGCTTCCACCCGGCGCGCTGGGCCATGTGAACAGCCTCCACGAGGCTCTCATCTGACGTCAGCAGCGCCAGATCACCCTCATCGTCCTCGTACTTGAGCCGCAAGGCCTCGTTGTCGTCCAGACCCATCTTGAACCGGATCTGCTCCAGCAGCGGGCCCATTGTGTTGAACCGGCACATGATGCGGTGGAAGTGGCCCTGAGGGCCGTCACTCACCTTGAACACGAACGTGTTCTCGTCCGTCACCTTCTGCATCAGGACGCTCGTAGTAGCCGTGTTGGCACCGCTGACAACCGACACACTCTCGCCCAGCTCAGCGTACGCGCCAAGCGAGTTCGAGTACCGGCCAGCTCCGTTCATGCCAACCGCGCTCGCCGTCGGAGTCGAAGCATTGTACTCGTCGCGCTCGAACTCCTCGATCGTACCCACCGATCGAGCGTCGTCGTTCATGCCGCCATACGCGCCACCAGCAACCTCCTCCTGCAGGTTCATCGCCGTCTGCCAGAACTGCCGCCAGTCGCCGTTCGAAGTGCCTCCAGACGTGGTCTGGAACTGACCGTAGCTCAGGCAAATCACATCCGCCATACCCAAAATCTCACCGTCATCTGCAAGCACCGGCATGAAAAGCTGGCCCGCGTCATGCAATGAGCGCAAGCCATCTACAATGCTCATATTGGGCCCCATCAGATCGGGGTCCATCGTCATCACCTCTTCCACCGTCGTCGTCTCGGCGTACAAACCCTTGGCAACCAGCTTGCGCAGCAGGTCCTTTGTCGTCACCATACCACACAACTCTTGCTCATCACCTAGAACAATCGCAGCCTTCTTCGTGTTAGCCATCAGCTTTGCCGCACGAGCTGCCGTGGTGTGAATGTTGATCACAGGTGGCATGATCTCGCCGTCTAGCGCATCTCCAACCGTAGGTCGGACCATCTTCTCCATCATCGGACCCAACAGCCGCTGCAGGTTCGAGCCGGTACCTAGGTCACGTGAGAACTCGGAGGCGGCCGCCTCCGTCGACTGCTGCACCTTCTCGAGACACGTAATGGCGTCGTAGAGACATTTGGAAATGTCAAGCATTCCTTGCGGAGTGCCATCGGCGCCGAGCACCGGCAAGTGCTTAAACCGGCCCTCAAGCATTTTGGTAATAGCTTCAATAGCCTGGTCCTCCATGAACACGCAGCTTGGCTTGGTAGTCATCACAGAAGCCACAGAGCAACTCTCCGGGTCAATGTCTTCAGCCAGCACGCGGCGCGTAATGTCGGTGTCGGTCAAAATACCACGAAGCTCACCCTCCTCCGTCGTCACAACAACGGCCTCTACACGTGCTTGCCGCATGCGCTTCGCCGCCTCTGCAACCGTGATAAACTCGTTGATGCGGGTCACCTCCTGTGGCCGCAGCATCGAAACGGGCCGCATCGCACCCTCAGGTTCGGGGACATGGTCCATCATCGACGAGTGGTGGCTCTCCGTGTACTTGCCAGGACGGCGGCGCGAAATACGCGAGCCGGTCATACTTGCTAGTTCACTGAAGTCGTCGTCGTCGTGACCAAGAGCCAGCGACACATCCCAGAACGCGCGCCAGTCCGAGTCCTCGTCAATAGGCTTGCCACTTTCAGCAGCAGCACCACTAGCGAAAGTACCGTAGCACAGGGAAAGCACGTCGAGCATGCCCACAATGGTGGCGGTCTCGTCGTTGACAATCGGCAAGTGCAGGAAGTTGTGTTCATACATGATGTGAAGCGCATCAACAAGCTTCGTGGTAGGCGGAGCCGTCTCAGGGTCGGGGGTCATAACCTGACCGACAGTCGTCTCAGCAGCATCCAGACCAGCACCCGTGACGCGGAGCAGAAGATCCTTTGGTGTAAACACGCCCAGTACCTTTCTAGTAAGCGCTGAAGTGCCAATATCATAGCCGCCTCCGCTAATCGAAGAGCGGTGTCCGCCACTGACGGACGAGCTGTTGTCAGCGTTCGGGTCCTCCACAATAAGAGCAGCCTTCCGGGACGCAGCCATCTGACGAGCCACTTCCATCACCGTATCATGCTCGCTCACAAGCGGGGGGAGTGTCTCGTCCTCCAAAATTGAGTCAACAGTGGGGGAAAGAAGCTTATCCACCATGGGGGCGACAAGCTGCTTCAATGCACCTTGGCCAGTACCAATGCCAGTGGCCTGCAGCTGCTTCTCCAGACGAGTTCGGAGCGAACCACTAGACGATTGCTGCACCTTTTCAATGCGCGTGATAGCATCATACAGACACTTCTGGATGCGAAGCATACCCGCGACCATACCTGTTTCGTCAACGACAGGAAGATGACGGAACTTGCCCTCAAGCATCATGAACATTGCATCCATGGCACTGTCGCGCTCATCCACAAACTTCGGGTCCGGGGTCATAGCGTCAAGCACGCTCACGTAAAACGGGTCATTTCCGAGAGCCACCACACGCCGTGTCACATCCGTATCGGTAAGAATGCCGAGAAGTCCACCATCGCGTCCAATAATCAGTGCAGCGTCCGTCTGTGCAATGCTCATCTCCTTCGCAGCGTCAGCAACAGAGAACGTCTCTGAAATCGTGATCGCCTTTGACGGCCGCAGCTTTGACACAGGGCGCACATTACCCGTCGCCAGACTTGCCTGGCGGCCCTTCTGGCTCATGCCAGTGCTGCTTGGCGCAAGGTTGTGGGAGAATCCACTGCGGAAACTGTGCTGTGACGATACATCGTCGTCGTCAGTAGCCTCGAACGAGGCATTCCAGAAAGACTTCCACTCGCTGGGCTTGCCCTTCGCAAAAGATCCATAGCTCAGAGAAAGCACATCGATCAGGCCGATGGGCTGCTTGTTCGTTTCAGACTGCACAACAGCCAGGTACAGCGTCTTGTGGTCGTGCATAGCGTGCATGGCGTCAATCACTGAGGTCCCTCCGTTGATGGTCACATCCTTCTCCAACATCACTTCGCACACAGGCGTCGTGTGAACAGGCAGTCCACGCGCGAGCACCTTCTCCAGCATTTCCTTAGGAGTGAAAATACCGCAGTACTGACCACGGTTGTTCACAACCAGAGCCGCCTTCTTCGTAATGGACATTTGCTTCGACACTTCATACACAGACGTGTAACGCTGCACACGCGGGGGATCAACGCCTTCTTCGTCGATAACCGTTTTAATGTCTGGCGAGAACATTTTGTTCACCATGGATCCAAGGAGCTGAGAAACACCACCAGTACGAGCGCCACCATTGACGCGGTTTTTCATCTCCTTCTCCAACGTATGGCGCAGCGCAGCCGACGACTGCTCCGACTTCTCCATTTTTCTGATAGCATCGTACAGGCACTTCGCAATACTGAGGATACCAACAACGGGGCCATTGCGCTCGACGACCGGCAAGTGACGGAATTTACCCTCCAACATGCAAATCAGCGCATCGATAGCAGGATCATCCATCGACACAAACACAGGGTTGCGAGTCATGACGTCACCCACCCGCGTTGAGTCCAGTGACTTATTCTCAGAGACGACACGGCGCGTCAGATCCGTGTCCGTGATGATACCGTTAAGCATTCCCTCCTCCGACACGACCAGCACGCAGTCCATCTTGTTGCGACCCATGGTCCGTGACAGCTCGGCAATGGTTGTTGTTTCCGAGACTGTCAACACCTTGGTTGGCCGCAGCTTTGCCACCGTGCGACTCTTCTCCTCGCGCTCGGCCCTAGACAGCAGTGTCGTACGCTCGCGATCACCAGCCTCAGAAGGCAGGGACGGTTGGTCAAGCTGCAGTGTCGTGTTCCAGAACTCCTGCATCTGCTCACGGTTCTCGCCGTAGATAGCATCGATTGTGCCGTAGCTCAGGTCCAAAACATCCACCATGCCGACAAGCTCGTTCGAGTCGTCCTTCAGCACAGGCAGATTGAGGCAGCGAGAGTCGTGCATGATGTGCAAGCCATCCTGCACAGACGTCGAGGGCGTAGCGATCTCCGGGTCGTTCTGCATCACCTCTTCGACATACGTAGCTGACGTCTTCAATCCCTTCGCAATCACGTTCAACACGAGCTCGTTCGGCGAGAAGATGCCTACCAGCTTGTCGAAGTTGATATCATCGACAATGAGCGCCGCTTTTTTCGTCGATGCCATCGCCTTGACCACATCGCTAACGAGGGAAGATTTAGGAAGGCGCGGGGCCGGCGTGGATCCGTTCTGAGCCTCGTTCTCCAGAATGGACCCCAGAGTAGGAGTCGAGAGCTTCTCCAACATCGGAGCCAGAAGCTGCTGAAGTGTTGACGACTTGCCGCTCTTCTCGAGAGACGCCTTCAACTGATCAGTGGACTGCGTAGCGTGCTCAAGGCGCTTCGAGACATCGTAAATGCATTTGCCAATGTTCAATACGCCGGCAATATTGCCGCCATCGACAACCGGCAGATGGCGGAAGTGTCCCTCCTGCATCGACAGCAACGCATCGATGGCGCTGTCATTGGGAGACACATACTTGATGTCTCTAGTCATCACATTACACACAGGCACCTCCTCGGGGATCAAATTCAAGGCCAGCACACGGCGGCAAATATCCGTGTCAGTCAAAATACCATTCAGACCGCCAGCTTCGTCCACAACCAACAACGCATCCGTCCGCTTCTGCTTCATCAGCAGCGCGGCTTCAAACACAGACGCAACTTCATCGATTGTGATAGCAGGAAGGGGGCGCAGACTTGACACTGGGCGAACGTTGACACCTTTATCGCGGTCCTTCTGCTGACGCACCTTGCTAGCATTAGACATATTCGACGTAGATCTGCCAGAAACAATCGAGTTCGTGTCGTCGTCATGGTAGTCGAAAGCAGCGTTGAAGAACTTGCCGATATCGCGAGCCTCTCCAAAAGAAGCCAAACTAATCGACAGTACATCCGCCACACCCAAAATGTCGCCAGAGTCCGGAGACACCACAGGCAGATTCAAGAATTTTCCATCGTGCATGATGTGGAAAGCGTCCAACACGGACGTCTCCGGGGCTGCAGACTCGGGGTTTGGAGTCATCACCTGGCTAACCGGGGTGGTGTTAACGTCTAAGTCTTCCGCAATGACACGAAGCAGCACGTCCTTCGGAGTGAAAATGCCGATAAGTTCCTGGAATTCCGGATTCGACGAAACTACAAGAGCTGGTCGCCTGGTCTCCGCCATGTACGTCGTCGCCTCATAAACCGTCATGTTTCCGTATACAAGCGGCGGCATAACCTCGCCTGGCGCCGACACCACATCCTGGAGAGACGGGGACAGCATCTTTTCGAGCATTCCACGCAGCATGACATTGTTGGAGCTTGCGCCAAGCTCTTGCTGCAGAGACGACGACATGTTCTCCACTCGTCGAATTGCATCGTGCAAGCACTTCGCAACGTTGAGTACTCCAACAATGTTGCCGCTGTGAGAACTGATCACAGGCAAGTGGCGGAACTTTCCGCTAAGCATGATGTCCATCGCATCCACTGCGCTGTCCTCCAGGCTGACACAGCTGGGGTTCGGCGTCATAACTGATCCAACAGTGACTCGAGCTGGGTCGATGCCCTTGGAAACCACGCGACGAGCGGCGTCCGTGTCAGAAAAGATGCCAGTCAATGCACCCTCCCAGTTAGTAACGAGCACTGCAGCCGAGCGGTGAGATTTCATCAGTCTAGCAGCTTCCAACACAGTCGCGTCCTCGTTCACCGTAATCGCCTTGGCAGGCCGAAGGCGGGCAACCGTACGCGAAGGGTCTGAGGTAGCCGATGTCTTCTTCGTCTTAGAAGACGTTGACATCATTGACGAGTGTGACCTCGCAAACGAGTGTCCAGAAGTTGCAGAGCTGTTGGATCCCGAGCGGGCACGGCGTTGAGGCATCACGGGTGTCATAGTAGACGGCTTCGAATCCCCTCTCCTCATTGTCGGAGCAGGCCCGTTGTAAATTGCAGGCGGTCGTTTGGGCATCGTCGGAGCAGGTGCTGTAGGGGCCTCCTGAGGGACTGGGTTGTCATTCATAGGCGCAGCAGAGGCTGGATACTCCTCAAAGGATTGCGCAGGGGTTAACGCAACTGGAGATGCCTGCGGGGCGGGGATCGCCTGGGGAGCAGGGGCTGCCTTTGGAGCAGGGGCTGGCTCGACAATCTCAGGAGCAGGTCGCTTCTCACCGGGGAACGCAGCAGGAGCGGAGGTTGGTGCGGCCGGAGCAGACTCACGAGCAGGAAGAATGCCGCTGCGGTCCATGTTCGATGGAGGAGCAGGTGCAACAGGTGTAGGAGGTTGCGGTTCAGGTTCTTCTGGCGGGGGTGTTTCCTTCTTCGGAGACGGAGGCGGTGTCGGCTCTGCAGGCGGCTCAGGCTTCTTTGGAGAAGGCGGAGGCGTGGGAGTCTTCGGAGCAGCAGCAGGAAACTTCGCCCTCTTTTTCTTGAGGACATCGATATCCTTCTGAAGCTGCGCGCACTTGTCAAACCGTTTCTTCTTCATCAAGTTGTCTAGCTCCTGATTCAGCTTCTCAATCTCCGCATCCAGCTCCTCGGGGGTCTGTTTTTTCTTCCGGGCAGACACCAGAGCATCCAAACTAACCTGAAGATCGCTGCACTTGCCAAAGTCACGCGCAGCCATCGCTTCGGCAATGGTGGTCTCCATCGCATGAATGCGCTCATCGAGCTCCTCGGGCTCCAGCTCATTGAGATCTTCCTTAACGTGCTTACGAGCTTCTTGCAGCGCCTCAAGTTGCTTTTGGAGTTCAGCACACAATCCAAACTGCTTCGACATTGCGGCCGCCTCCATGTCCTCGTTCAACTTCTTGATCTCTGCATCAATCTCCTTTGCGGTACGAACCTTCTTACGAGCCTCGACGATCTTTTCCAACTCCAGCTGCAAATTTGCACACAGCTCAAACTGCTTGCTCGAAGCTGCATCTTCAATGGCCTTTTCCATCTCAACAATCTTTGCGTCTAATTCCTTCGGACCCATTCCTCCAAACGGATGAAGCAGATCGCGCTTACGCACCAAATACCCGCGCGCGATTTTCTGCACAACTACAGCCTTTTCGTTTTGAAGACGGTATTCTGCACGAAGTCGCTGGTACTTGCTCATAGCTACACGCATGCGAAGAATGTACATCAGGCGGTACGCACTACGACGCAGTCGCTGCAGTTGTCTCTTCGCCACGAACTGTCGAGCTTTAGTTTGAATCACGATAGCAGCTTCTGCCCTCGCCATGTTACGAACCCATTTCTGGATCGCGCGAGCGGCAGACTTGCACCGCAGCACCTCAAGCTTTCTCAGCTTGAAAGCCATGGCTCTCTTCAGGAAAACCTTCGTCTTACCCAGCTGCCACTCTTCCTTACCAGCACCCAACATAGACGAGATCTCCTCAACAAGCTCCTTGACATTCTCGGCATCAGGGGCGAGCGACTGATAATCGTAAAAGAACACATCGTGGTCCTCGCGCAGAGCAAAACCACGCTGACGAATCTGAATCGCCTCCATCATACCAGAGTATTTGAGCTGGCGTGCGCAATCCTGGTCGTTGAGCTCGCTCGGACGCTTGAACTCGTTCGGTTTAATGCAACGCACGTACCGAGGGTTCGCCAGAGAAATCTTGTTCATAAGCTCGTGAAGTTGATACCGGAATTGGGCACTCACGGATACCTCACGGATGTTTCGCGACTTGTTTCCCTGTTGGTGCGCGCCCTTGCCCTTCATCTCATTCGGTCGTCGAGAGATCGAGTGCTGCTGCTGCGGCTTGTTGCCAGGGATAGCCTCGATCGACTGCATGTTCAGGTCAAAGATTCCGCGCAGCCAGTCGCTCTTAGATTGCCGGATGAGCTCCTTCATGTCGTCATTCAGCGTCTCGTTGTTCTTGTCGTTGAAGCCGCTAGCGTCGTAGATCACCTCGCCGGCGTAGTGCTTGATACCAAAGTGCAAGTCCGCGTCCATCTTCGGGTGCACGTAGAACTTGTTCTTGCTGCTTGCATGTCCGCTGGACGTGCGACCGAACGAGTTGTGCAGGTTAGACACGAACTTCTTGTTCGCCTCTTCTCCCTTTAGTCGCCAGTTGTCGTCCAGCGAGATGAAGATACCGGGCTTGCCATTCACCTTGCTCTCAATCAGATCCAGACACTCCTGGTTGTCTTCGAAGTCAATGTGCTTCCAGTCAATGCCCTCCTTCGCGTAGTCGTTCTGCTCCACCTCGAGCATGTGCTGGTTGAAGTGGCGCTGAAGCTTCTCGTTGGCGTAGTTGATGCACAGCTGCTCGAACGTGTTCCACTCGAACTTCTCGAAGCCGTAGATATCCAGCACACCGATGAAGCCCCACTTGTCCTGGTTGCGCGAGATGGTGCGGTTCAGCTCGGACACGAGCCACAGGAACAACGACGAGTAGATGCCCTTGGCCAGCGCGTCGCGCTTGTCGCGCACCTGCTCCGAGTTCTGCTGCTGCACGATGACCTTGCCGCCCACGTAGAGCTGGCGCGTCAGCAGCGCCTTGGACAGCGCATCCTCGCTCACCTTCAGCAGCGATGCCACGAGCTTCATGCCGTTGGCCGAGTCGTCCCCGACGGTCACGCACGTGTCGTTCTCCATGGCGAACTGCAAGTTGCCGAGCTGCAGCACGGCGGCCAGCAGCTCGAAGACCATCTCCTGCCTGTCCTCGGTGATGCCGATGGTCTCCATGCACCTCCTGGTGGTGGCGAACTCCTTGGCGTCGTCACACGAGTGGATGTTGAAGCACTCGCTCTTCCTCAGGTACTCGTAGTCGTGCGGCGTCTTGAGCTGCAGGCGCTCGCGCAGCGCATTGTCAGCGCCCGCGAGCAGCTGGTAGAAGATGTGGTAGTTGCGCTCGCCCAGGCTCTGCGAGACGATGCGCGTCTTCTCCAGCAGGAAGTTGAGGATCTGCGCGCCCACGATCTTGCCGTGGTGGTTGAACTGGATCTCGATGAACTTGCCGAAGCGGCTCGAGTTGTCGTTGCGCAGCGTCTTGGCGTTGCCGAAGGACTCGAGCAGCGGGTTGCTCTCGAGCACGCGCTCCTCGAGCTTGCCGAGCGCGCCGGACATGCCGCTGTTGGCGGCGGCCTCCAGCACGTC
>JAHWLF010000336.1:0-15528 GCA_024679295.1 Phytophthora parvispora
AACGGCAGCGACGACCAGTACGACGGCCCCTCCACCGGCGGCGGCAGCAGCCTGGCCTCGCGCCCGTACTCCAAGACCTCGTCGGGCGTACGTCTTTTGCCCGCGTTGGCCTGGTACAGTCTCCCGTGCTGACCTGTTTCTCGCTGTGCTTACGTTGCTGGGACGACAGGCCGACAATGAGCAGATGAGGACCGAGATCGTGCGGCTCGAGAACGTGCTGGCGAGTCGCATCGCGGCCCGCGCCAACCAGGACAAGTCCAACCTGCCGCTGGAGCGCTCCAGCAAGATCGAGAAGTACGTGGAGGTTATGGAGCTCACCAAGTGTCTGCGGCGCCAGAAGGAGTTCCTGCTCAGCGAGAACCGCAAGCGCCAGCGCTTCGCCGAGAAGATCCAGCAGGCCATGCCCGTGGGTGTCCTGCTCTCATTTTTCACGTGGTTCTGCAGGGAACGCTGACTTTTTTTTTATCGTGGGGGTTGTTGCTGCTGCAGCCGTCGACCGATAGCATCCAGTTTATGAAAAATGTCAAGTACCCGCCCGACGAGGAGCTGGAGAAAACGTCTCGCGAGGCGTTCATGGAGATGATGGAGTACCAGGTGAGCGGCGAGGCTGCCACGTACATGGGCTGGCAGACCAAGCGCGAGTCCAAGTCCATGTACATGCACACCTTCTCGGAGAAGAGCTTCGTCGGCGAGGACATGGCTCGTGTGTTTAACGAGACCTGGGCGATGTTCCACGATGAAGCCAAACAGGAGCTGCTGCACCGCCGGCGAAGCAAATTCTGCGTACGTTGCAAGCTGCGGGAATTGCGTTCGTCAACTCGGTGTTGAATCTGAAGCTGAATTTATTTGTGTTGCTGCTACGAACTGCAGATTTTGAAGAAGCTGAACGACAACATGTATCTGACGCGCAACATCCACCAGTTTATTGGTGAGAGCTTCCCGCGCCACGCCATGACACTTGTGTGCCGCATTTCGATTGATAAGGACACCTTCGCCATTATCAGCAAATCGGTGGTGCCGCCCACGAATGATGCGCAGCACTTGGTGTGGACGGATGAGTGCTTCATGTGGAAATTTTCGAGGCGTGTGGACGCCCAGGGTGGATTCGACATTTCGATTCGTGGAAAGTACGGCAGTACCTCCGCAGTTGCAGGAAATCGCTTGCCGATGCTCGAGTCCTACTTCCAGCTCGTGGACTGGGAGTCGTTGGTCCTCCACCCCATGTTCGACTTCACAGCAGCTTAGTTCTTCAAAGCTCGATGCTCTGCTGATGCTCGACAGGAGTTCGTTCAAAGGTGTTGTCGACAGGCAGAGAAAATCGCGACAGAGTGGCAAGATAAGCAGCAAGTCTGTTCTGCCTGACCAGGCCCAGCGCAGCTAAGCATATATTTCTTTTTTTTGTTTTGGCAACATTCGGGCTTCTAGCGCGCCAGCCGGCCAGACTACACCAGCAAAAAAGCTTGTACGCAATGTACACGCTTATAATTTACTTTCTGTTAAGCTGTTCGGTGTTCGAGGTCTACTTGCGTTTCTCCGATTTTGAGCTTGATAACCGAGGCAGGCCCCGGTTTTTGTAGCTGTTGTGTTCGCTGTAAAGCTTTTCGAGAATTGTCCTGCGAGCAAGGATTGGTTAGTCAACAGATTGCCCACGAGGATACTCTCTCCTACTCTCCAGGCGTACACTATTTCAGAGATTCGAGTGCGAACAGTGCCAAGATCTGCGAGCTCGTCTTCCAGCATCATCGCGACGACTCTGGCTTCAGTTTCTTTGCAATCTAGCTGGGCGAACAAGTGAGCACACTGCCGAGCAATCCACTGCATGCTATCCTTGCGTTTGTTTTCGGCCACCTAGACGTGCATGCACAGCAGCGACATCATTCCATGCAAACATTCCTACCGCTAAACTATCTAGCAAGCAACTCACCTCCTTCCGAATCTGCAGTCGCCTCTCCAGCTCATCCAGCCTCTCTTGAGTTTCATCAACATCACTGCGTGCATTCCTGGAAGTTGCATGTACCCTCTTTCCAGCTGTCGAGACACGGTCTTCTAGCTCCATACGCAACTGTGGTGCTGTCTGCAACAGCATGCCTCGCTTGGCATTACTTTGAAAGTGATAATCAGTTTTGCGACATTGGTGCTTCGCCGATATCGACTCGCTTTCCTGCTGGGTCTGATCTTGCGCAGATACATTCAACACTCTCTGATGTTTCTCCCTAAACTCAGCCTCCTGTTGGTCCAGGAAAGTATCGAAATCCTCCTGTAGCTTCTTGGTTTGGTTTGTGAACGCCTCCTGGATATTGAATCGTTCCTGGAGAACCCATTCGCGTGCAAGATGTAAGCGCAACGTGTCTTCGATCGAAACCGTGGTGGATGAGGCGTCTGTAGGCGGACTAGCAGTTGACGAGGCAGGACAATCTTTTTGTTGGTTAGCCCCATCTTGATGCGGCACACTTGTCTGAAATACCTCATCTGGCGAAGTTCCGATTTGATAACAGAACTGACGGAAATCTCGCTCTATCCCTGAGGCAAGTTGACGCCGAGCATCCGAAGCTTGAACGTGGAATTGTTTCCATTTACCACAGTTCTGGGCGTTTTCTAGCTCGTAGTGTTGCCGAATCTCCGACTCGAACTGCCCAGATCCTCCAGATTAGTTAACCGCGCCAAGAGCATTCAATTTTTAAGCTACGGTAGCTCACCTTGCGGTCTAAGTAGTCCACGCTTTTCAGCTGTTGCTTCCGTTGCTTGGTAGATGCTGTGAGAACGCCACCGCTCCGTCGCCTCCGGTCATTTTGTAGGAGTTGAACAAGCACCGGAGACGGTTGAAATGGGAGCTGTAAACATTACTTATGATTTTTTCGTTTCCAATGGCGATCGCAGAGTAAGCAAAAGTACCGGATGTGTCTCGAGGTGCAATTGTAATAGGCTCTTTTGGTTGCGCGAGATTGTCTGAATACAATGAAAGGGGTTGAAGCGAGTCCTGCCTTTTACTACGTAGTACTTCGAAGTATCTGGCAAGGGTGCATACCTCTATCTGGGCAACTGCATCACTTACATCGTGTTTCCACGACCAGATTTGGTTGATCGACTCGTCCCCACGCTCCATTGTGCCGGTGAGCTTGAGTTCCCAATTGGAGCTCAGCTGCCTTCGCTTGTCACGAACGAGCTACTGTAGCTTATTTTGGGATCGGCCTCTGGATAAATATCACTTGCTCTCACGTAGCACTAGCGGTAGATTTCCGAGCTCTCCAGTAATGGTTCGTAGTTTTCCACAGACAACATCGCCAACAGGCGTTTATCCAGAGTCAAATAGATGGGAATCAGCTCGGCGGCGAAAAACACCCCGACGAGCAGCATCGCCTGAGTCTGCACAATAATACCCAAGAATATTGTCAGTGCGCAAAAATATAAAGCGCCCACAAGCAGCTGCAAGTCTTCCACTTGACCTCCATTATTTAACCTACCGAAGCATGTTCGCGATGCACATTGAACCACCCCTATTTTCGATGCAGAATCAACATCAACGTATCTGAGTACAAGTCAGAGTGTACCACACAACGTAAGCGTTACCTTGGTGAACGTAAGCAGTGTCATCACACTGTAGAGAATTCGCCCACAGCTCCAGGCCATCACAAGGCGCCCAACACGCTGGAGGCGGAGCTGTGACGATGGTGACTTGAACGGGAACCCCGACAACGACAACGTCAAATACAGCCACGTGGAAAAAATGATAATGGGAAGGAAGAGGTCAGCAGCTGCGACCAAGTAGAAGATCATGGCAGGAATCTGAAGAAATTGCAAGCACGCCACACAAAATCAGGTTGATTAATCAAACTCCAGGATAAACCACAACAGAGGTCAACTCACAACACTGAGGCGATCTTGTTTTTCGTCATCGAAGATCCCATTCTTGTCGTAGAGGAAGAGACTCGCATAAAGCACCAGCTGCGTCAAGTACAAGCCTCCGTTAAAAACCAAGTAGAAAATCATCCACTTCCTTCTGAACACAGCTGCCGAAAACCAATGACGCCGCGACTACAAGTCAGCGGATGAAAAACGGGAGAAAGTTAGTCTCCGCACCAAATTCATCTTTATGTCGGTACAACAACCTACCGACTGAAAGGCCTCCGCCCACACCAACACCAGCAGTAAATAGGACGACACGAACAGAAAGTCTGGCAGATTGAACAGCACGGCCACTACTTTGTTGTAGAAGTCCAGCTCCGCCTGCGCGTGACTGCCAGCCTGGGCTCTGGTGGCTCCGTCCGCGTCCACTGGGTCTTCGCCACCATAGTCCGGCGGTAGTCCACCGCGAGTCCACGGGTTGGTGCCGGAGATCCCAGTGGGCAGATCGGCGGTGGCTTGGGAGTCGAAGATGCAGAGGGTGGAGAAGGTGGCCGATCGGAAGAAGGAGCCCAGCGCCACGCTCAGTATCAGCAGCTGGACGGTGCTCCACGTCGTGTGCTGGTGGCGCTTGAGCACGCCCCGCAGCTCCATGTATTTGTTCACTGTCATCGCCGTGATAAGCACGTAGCACAGCGCCAGGAAGTAGCTGGCCATGGCCAGGTTCGCGAGGAACAGCGGCATCTGGAGAGGCTGGATCCGGTCTTCAATTTAGTGATCTTCTGACTGAGTCAATCGCTACCGTAACTTAAAAAGACCTTATTTAAGCCAACTTTATATTGACGTTAAATTGACGTCAACTTATCTGAAGAACAGATCAATGCTGCACCACCTACTCGCTGCCACCACCTTCATCCGCACTGGTATTGGACTTGCGCTTTTCCTTGGCCTCGTCCTCTTCGATGAACTTGATGTCGAAACAGTTGCGCTCGGTGGGGTCCTTGTATTCGAGCCCCAGCGCGATGAACACGTCTACTTCGGACTCGCAGATGACGCTATCGCCTAGTCGCACCTTGGTTCCGTTCACTCTCATCACTCGAGTGAGGGCGCGATCCGAGAGGCTCCAGCCATTCTTGTTGGCAAAAAGCCTCATGCTGCGGTTGAAATGGTCGCTGCCTGTGAAATACAGGATTGCAAAACCGAAGAAGTGACGAGGGTAGATCTTGATGTCCAGGCGCCGGTATGGAAGGTCCTGTCGATACCATCGCCACAAGTTGGTTGGTTGGCTCTAACGAAACATTTCATGAAATGCTTATCCTCGACAAGAAACAAACCTTTGAGACGCGACACACGCCCATGTATGTGTCACAGCCACCAGATTCTTGCTTTTGAAAATGGGTCAGGTCGTCTAAAAGAACACATACAATACCGTCAGCACCGGATCATCAACGCTGGCAACAAGTAGCCAGAATTGCCTGTAAGAAAACCAGAGGCGTGAAGGCGCTTCAGCAGCTCAGGCAGTATATCACAAGTTTCAGAGTCTGGATCGGTGACCAAAACGTCACAATCACCGGAGGACAGCTTGCCGCGCCGATAAGAGCCACAGGCTAGCGCAATGGCGTTTGGTATGAGCTTGTGAACTTCGTTCACGACAGTCTGTTCAATCTGCTGCACTTCAGCCCTGCACGTGTCATATAT
The DNA here is from genome assembly GCA_024679295.1 of Phytophthora parvispora. Taxonomy (NCBI): domain Eukaryota; phylum Oomycota; class Peronosporomycetes; order Peronosporales; family Peronosporaceae; genus Phytophthora; species Phytophthora parvispora. Next base: position 5,539 of record JAHWLF010000336.1, read on the forward strand.
CGATGTGAATGAAGTTACTGAATGACCGAGCAATCTAATAAACAAAAAAAAAAAACTGCAACGTACCTCGGGATTTTCGTAAGGAGGTCATCATAGTGTTTCACACCGATCTGCTGCTGGGTCGTCAAAACTGCAGCAGCTTCGGGCTTTCGTAAATCATCCACTGACTTATATCCCTGCCCATAGAGCTTTGCAGCTGTGACTGGGCCAACACCCCAAACGCGTGCAATTTCCACTAAGGCTCGGAGCCTCGGGTTTTTCTTCTTTGCATCGAGCTTGGCCAATCGGCCAGTCTCGAGGATTTCAATGACCTTATCTCGCAGCCGACCCTTGACCCAGTGCATGTCCTTAAAACCCTTCACACTGCAGACACGATGGCGCATGGCTTTCAGGCTCGATACAACTTTCTGCGTGAATTTGCCCCAAGCACATCCCCCCCATGAGCACCGTTAGCAACGCTGGACTGTAGCATTCCAGTAGCTCAAACAACAATTACCTTATACATGTATTGTCGCCAAATGTCCCGTTCGACGTCAAGAAACTCCATCATTTCCTCCAGTGGGTCCGTCAGATGTGCGTTAAGGTTTTGTTGAACCGCTGTGCATTGCAAGTAAGCGTAAATCGTTATGCTACCGTTTTCGTATCATTTTCCCCCTAATATTGTGACAAAGAAAACGTACCCGATGAACGCTGGCAGATGAAGCCTTCACCTTTTATCTTCTTGGAACCAGGCACTGCTGCCTCGTTGATCGGTCGAAATCCTGGATTGTTCTTGTAAAAAATGGGCGTGCGTTCCTCCACCAGTTTGCGGTTCTTCTCGTTTAATTCGGCTTGTTGTTGGCGAACTTCTTGGCTGTCGATGTGCACGGGTGGCGCTCGCACGATTTCCCGCGTGTCTGAGTTATCTGAATTTGAACCTTCGTCGCTATCGCTCTCATCGCCCTTCTTTTTACGCGCTATCTTGTCCTCCAACTGTTGTGCGACCTCCTCGCAGTGTTGCTCGTGCCTCGCTGCTTCTTCGTGGACTTGCTGCAGCTCTGCCCAAGTCAACATGGACCCTTCCGCCGGCAATTTCTTCTCTTGCCGTAAATACACCAGCCATTCCGGCGTATAGACTTCTACATTGGGCGGCGGGAATTTGTCAACGTGCAAGAACTCGGCCGCCTTGTCTTGCTTCAGCTGTCCACTCGCAATAACCAACCCAACTTCGCTCCAATTGATCGTTGCGCATGCACCGGACCTGGTGCTCGTCTTCGGGTTTGTTTCAACGACACTTCCACCGAGCTTGTTCACCAGCCCCTTCAAAATCTCCAATCGTTTGCGACCCATATCTGGCCCATAGGGAACCAGCAGCACACGCCTATCGTGTAGCAGTTGCATTTTGGGATCCACTGGTGCAGCAGAGTCTGCACGTTTAGTCTTTTTGGCAGCTGAGCCTTTGGGCTTTTGCTCTGCGGGCCTCTTCTCCTGCTGCAAAGCCCCAAGCTTCTTCAGGTCGCGCATGTTTGTCGGCTCCCCTTCTGCTTCGGTTGTTCTTTGAGTTGTTTGTTCTTCTATTGCCAAACGCTCTTTCTCGGGTGGTGCATCGGATTCTGTCGCCGTGCGCCGCGTCCCGTTCGAGGTTGGCAGCGCCTGTGAGGTCTTGTCGACGGCATCTGACTTCGGGCGCCGATGTCGTGTGAAGCGCAGCAACTCATCAATTTGGCCAAAGAACTCGCGCTTCTGCTGCACAGACAGCAGCTCGAGGGTGTCGGCATGCATCGCCACCAAGGACTTGATAAGTGCAAATGGATTGGCGATCGCACAAAGACATGGCTACATTTGCAGTTAGGGTGGTCATTTTGCAACCGCTAGAGTCGCTTCAACAACTGCCGAAGAGTGTAGGCTTCGGTTTCGGTGTTTTCGTCGTAGCTTACAATATGCAATTCTGGTGGAGCGGCATTGATCGGCTCTTCTGTAGAACCATCGCCGACTCAGCTAGAGCAGTACACGTTTCCCAGCAGTACAGATAGTAGAGCAGCTTCAGCCCACTGCCGGCACTAAGTAGCAGTCACGAGTGAGAGGGAATGGTTCGTGACTATTTTACATCGCACCTGCATGTAGGTAGGACCTACATTGCAAGCCTGAAACTTCAAGCTGGTACTGCGTAGTAGATGGGTACATCAAAACGTAACCATGCCTTTCTCATTGGCCAAAACCATCACTAGCCAAGTTGCCAGGATGGCGGCGGCGTTGGACCAGAGCGCGGCGCTGGGGCTGTCGTTCACGGCGCTCTGCTCCGTGCTCAAGGCCGTGGAGGCCACGCGCAACAACGACAAGAAGCTGGAGCTGCTGTTCAGCCGGGAGTTGCGCGCGCAGGTGGGCGGCGGCGACCTGTACCCGCTTGTGCGCCTCCTGCTGCCGCAGCTGGACCGGGAGCGCACGTACATGCTGAAGGAGAAGAAGATCGCCAGGATCTACGTGCAGGTGCTGGGCCTGTCGCCCGCCAGCAAGGACGCGCAGAAGCTCGAGCACTTCCACGACCCCAAGATCGTCGACAGCAAGTCCGTGGGGGACTTCGCCGCCGTGCTCTACGAGGTCATGCTCTACCGCAGCACGGCCAGCAAGTCCAGGCAGCAACACACTTTACAAGATGTAAATGCGCTGCTGGACTCGCTGGTCCAGTCAGACAGCAGTGCAGCGAGGAAGAAGGTGCTCATGAAGCTGGCCACAGAGTTCTCTGCAGATGAACAGAAGTGGATCATCCGAGTGGTGCTGAAGGATCTGAAGATCGGCCTGCGGCATGAGAGGGTGCTGAAGTTTATCCACCCAGATGCCATGGAGATGTATAACCACACCAACGACCTGCACAAGGTGTGCAGGGAGCTGCGGAACTCGGCGGTGAGGTATGTGCCGCAGCTAGAGCCGTTTCAAGTTTTCACGCCCATGCTCGCGAAGCGAGTAAACTTTGGTGAGTGCATCAGTGCGATCAATGCAGATGCATTTGTGATAGAGCCGAAGCTGGATGGAGAGCGGATCACGTGCCATGTGCATAGGAAGGAGGTGCAGTTCATATCACGAAACGGGATCAACTACACAGAGAATTATGCGCCCTCAATTAAGCCGCATGTGCTGTCCCAGCTGGAACCTGGAATAGATTGCATCTTGGATGGAGAGATGATGGTCTGGGATAATGTGGAGTATCAGCTTCGTGAATTCGGACTTTTGAAGAATACTGCCAACGCCGTTCGCAAAGGAGAAGCAACTAATCGATGGTTGTGCTATGTGGTGTGGGATGTCGTTTACTTGGGTGGGAGTCCTAAAGCTGAACAACTGATTCGTGAGGTATTCAAAGGCCCTGGCGAAATTAGCGCCGTCATGGGTCTACCTCTCCACGCGCGACGCAAGTTGTTGCTCCGCATTTTAAAACCACTTGACCACCGCATCATTATTATTGAGCAGAAGCTCGTCAACGACAAGTCTGCCAAGGAAAGGCACGACAGAGTCATGGCGGAGGTCGATGAACAGGTTTCCAACGGAGGCGAGGGTGTGATTATGAAAGATCTAAATGCGCACTATATGTGTGGAGAGAGCAGTCGAAAGACGAAAAAGTGGTTGAAGCTGAAGCCAGATTATGCAGGCATGACAACAGATCTCGATGCAATTATCGTCGGCGGATTTTACGGTGTTGGAAGACGCCGCAGTGGAAACGTGTCCGTATTTCTATTGGGTGTATTAGCACACTCTCTAGATGAGGACAAAGCAGCAAAATCTACTGAGCCTGGAGCTGCATGTCCGATCGTGTACACATTTGCGAAAGTTGGTACTGGTTACAATCTGGAAGAGCTGGACCAAATGCGGCAGGAGTTAGAGCCGTACTGGCAGCTGTGGGACGACAACAATATCCCGCCGCATTTGAACGGCTGGAAACCACAAAAAAGTGATTTAAGACCTGATGTTTGGATTGATCCTCGACACTCCAAGATTCTCGAAGTGTACGGATTTGAGTTGTCCTTCACGACGCTGTACTCGACTGGTCTGACAATTCGTTTTCCCCGCTGCAAGGCGATTCGCAACGACAAGGAATGGTATCAGTGCATTGATCTCCAGGATCTAAATGCTGCACGCGGCAGCCTATCCACAAAACGTGCTTCGGAGGTGACTCTGGGACAGAAGAGTGCTACGAGGCGTGTGAAAAAGCGCCAGACGATTTCATCTCGCCGCCCTAGTGGCGTTCTCGAAGGATTTTCTCGGGCAGATTTGGAAGGTATTGAACAAGAGCGAAATGTTTTCGAGGGGAAGGAGTTTTGTGTCCTTCCTGGAAAATACGAAGCACCCCTGCCCGATGTTACACCTACGATTCCGAGCGGTATTATCGAAGATAACGCTAAACAATTGTCCAAGCAGACGGTTGAAAAACTACTTCATGCTTTCGGAGGCACTATCGTGCAAAATCCTATCGAAAGTACAAATTACATCGTGGCCGCGCGAGACGCTGGGTTTAAAGTGGTGAATTTGAAGAAGCAAGGGTTGTTCAACATTGTTCGCATCAGGTGGATTTTTAATTGTATGAAAGCATCTCGAATGGTGTCGTTGAAGGCGGGTGACTTTATATTCGCCACAGACTCGCAACGAGATCTTCTAGCGAAGGAGTATGACCGCTACGGAGACCATTTCACGGAGCATATCAGTCCAGACGACCTGCGACGTATTATCCGTGAGTTATCCAGCGCGCCAAGGTCTGAGAATACGTTTGGCGAAGATGAGCGCGAGCAGCAGCCTTGGCAAGTTCAAATGAAAGATTTGGAGATGGAGGAGGCGGAAGCGATGGACTGCGAGTTCACCTTTTTGGCACATTGCGTTGTGTATTTCCAACACTGCTGCGATGACACCGACGCGGATGCGCTTTCGTTGGGGCAAATGAAGCTACTCGAGCAGCAACTGAGACTCTACGGGGGCGTGGTTGTGCGTGAGATCGATTCCTCTGTTACACATGTCGTGGTGGCCGACCGGACTCGGGCACACGAAGTTCAACCAGCAATCAGGAACTTGCGTCACCAAGGTTTGCCAGAGCCCCGCACTGTCACGAAGGAGTGGATTGAACAATGTGTGCAGCAGCACACCCAAGTACCCGATGGCGACTTTGTTGTGCATGTGTAGCAGTTCACATCCAAGCCCACAAAGCCCGACAACATATAATTTATATTCATCCCTTTAGCCTTCTCGCTCGTGCACACACTATAGAACCGAGTTCTTGTTTACAACAAGTGCCCTCGTCTATTGAAAGTGAGAAGCATCTGCACACCAGTCAAAGTCGCCGAAGTAGAAGTGGTCTTCTTCATCGTCGGACAGAGCGCCCTGCGGTTCCCGCTCTTCGTACACCAAGTGGCCCTCGACTTGCTGCGATGTGAATTGATCTTCGAAGTTGGAGGTGTCAAGCTCGCTGGACAGCTTCGGGACGATTGGTGGAGCCACCTGCTTCGTCTCGAGACGGTGCCAGCTTATATTTGCGAAGAACGGATGATCGAAGACCTCTTGCATTCCGTCGGGCCCATTGCCAAGACGCTTGCCGGCGTCCTTGTGCAGCAGGCCCGACAGGAGGTCGCAGAGGTCGGGGGAGAAATGGCCCGGAAAGCTCGGCTCCTCCTCCTCAATCTTGCGGAAGAGCATGGCACGATCGCGCGGGGAGTAGAACGGAGGGTATCCCGTCAGCAGCTCGTACACGACACAGCCAAAGCTCCACAGGTCCGCCGCTAATCCGTAGCCTTGGCCGCGCACGACCTCAGGAGCAATGTAGTCTGCCGAGCCACAGAAGCTGGTGCAGCTTTGCTCCGATCGTTGCATCTGCTCACGCGCGAAACCAAAGTCTGCCAAGCGCAAGAATCCTTCCTCATCCAGCAAGATATTCTCAGGCTTGAGGTCGCGATACAAGATGCCACGGTCGTGGAGGTAGCGCAGTGCCAGCGCGATCGAGGCCGCGTAGAACAGCACGTGGTCTTCTGGAAGGCGGTTCTTCGCGAACTTCTCCAGCAAGAAGTACATGTCTCCGCCGGGGCAATACTCCAGCACGAAGTTCAGCGCGTCCGGGGTCTCGAAGGAGCAGTACATTTTGGTGATGAAAGGGTGGTCCACAGAGCACAGCACTTTCTTCTCCGTCAGAAGGCGCCTCGCCTCGCGCGTGGCGTTCCTGTCTCCATCCAGACCGTTGATACTGCCGAGCTTGGACTTGTACACCACCTTGACCGCAAACAGGCGGGTGGGGCACGCGCGCAGGCGACACAGCAAGACGGTACCGTACGACCCGGAGCCGATGATGCGGACGATGTCGAACACGTAGCGTGTTGGGTCGCGGGCCACCGCCGGGTCCTCCTCCTCCTCGGCCTCCTCCTCGACCGTCTCCTCGTGCTCGAGCAGCTCCTCGATCGAGTGCTGCAGGTGGGTCATGTCCACATCCGAGAGCAGCGTACTCGAGGACGACGACGCCGAGATGGTCGGCCGGGAGGCCACGGGCTTCAAGCTGCTGTAGGAGCAGTCCCAGTCATTGTTGCCGCTGGTGGGCGCATCGGTGGCCACTGTGCTGCAAGAGGACGAGACGTCGGACGGCGGATGGAGACAGCTGTACGAGCAGTCCCAGTCGTTGTTGCCCGTCTTCTTCTTTTGGCTCCCCGGCCCCGCGGGCGAGGGCGAGTTGCCGCTATTGCGCAGGGCCGTCTTCTTCTTGTGGCTCGTGTCGCCCGCGGGCGAGGGCGAGTTGCCGCTATTGCGCAGGGCGTCCTCCAGCGACGCCTTGGCGAAGGAGCTGGCCAGCAACTGCGCGAACGTCCAGGTCTTGACGTTGCCCCACTTCTTGTGGTCCAGCGCGGCCTTGGGGCTCTCCGCTGCGTCTGGTCCAGGGTTGCGGGGGATCGGCGCCATCGTCACTGGTTGTCCCGCTACGGTGCCTGCTGTCCGCTGCTCTGTCGCTCTCCCTCCTGCCTACACGACGACTCCCCGGGCCGCGTCTGCCTCAACCGCTTCTTCGTCTGCTGCCTGGGTAGAGCTCTGGACGGCGCAAAGCATCGAGTGGGGCGCGGGGCTCCGGTCGGTTCTTTCGCTCTGGAGCCGGCTGCGCTGCTGGGGAGCGGCAGCCGATTTGCACGGGAAGCAGATGGAGTTTTTACGGCGATTGCACAATTTTAGACCGGGCGTTTCAGATGATTTTTTTTCATATTTGAAACGCTTCGCCCCTGGCTGGGAAGGAAGAGAGGCGATCGAGTATTGTGCTCGGGTGCCTGCCCGGACACGTTGTGGTGCCGGTGCAGGTAGGGGAGCGAGTCCTCACATGACGCGGCTTGTTCCAAGTACCGTACAGTATTTGCAATTGCTGTGAGGTGGTCATCGCCGGAATACTTTACATTGCACTCGACTGCGAGTGACCTTGTTGTGAGCAGCCACTGGACACGATGGGGTGGTATGCATGCACGCGTGAGAGAGAGAGACTATGTAGATACCGATTCGGGATAAGCTCGCCTTGTGGTGGGGAGTGGGGTCTGCCTTCAAATGTGAGGTGACAACGGCACCAATCCGCAGCGCGTCACGCTTTGCTCGAATCTCCCTTGATCCCTGCTCGTAAAGAAGGGTCTCGCGAGAGGAAGCAAAGCTGGGCGGAGGGCCCAACGATAGCGGGGCGGCTGTGGTGAAAAGAGCTTGAGCCGGCTGTCGACTGGAATTCGGATGCCGGCCCAGCTGTCCGTGTTTGCCTGGCACCAAACAGAAGTGGTGCCGCAACAGCACGCACGCACGCACTGCCACCAGTCGCGCAGCAATACCACACACCTCGTGGTATCATGCATGTAGTAGGTCATACGCGTCGTGTTGCCTGCCATGGTACAGTACTGTAGTTTTTCGCCTGCAACTATTCAACTGTTGGTATTCACGATACAAATACCAAGTCAACTAGATTTAGAACTATGTCAAAAATGATTTAGAAACAGTCAGTTTTTACGGCTGTAAAAGTACCCTTGCGTATCACCGACTGCGCCGCGCAAGGTACCAAGCAGCACCACAGCGTGGTGGCAAGACCGCCGCTGCTGTCCGCACGATCCTTCGAGCGGTGGCAATCGTTGTGAGCGTCTAAAACTGTCATCGCTGACGAAGAATCTGGTGGTGGTGCTTCACGCGCATTCTTCCATGTTGACCTACTTCCCGTGTTACTGCAGCGTGCACTACTTTTTTTACATATATTCTCTCTTCGCTATATCACTTCGTGTTAGCGATGGATAGTTCACCGCACTAGAGATCTACCGCGACCTGCAACTTGGAGACTGAGCCCTTGATGCTCACATCGTCCCTGCAGCGGGTGGCGGCATTGTACAGCGCCCACGAGCGCGACAGCCCGTCGTCCATGGTCGCGTTCTTGAGCTTGCGCAGCGAGTCCATCGGGTTAACCGTGGCCGCGTTCACCAGCAGCAACGACAGCCAAGAGTTGTTACTGTTCTTCATGGTCACAATCCTTTCCTTAGACAGAATATCGTTCCACTCCTGCGCCACGAAGACCGAAGTGCGAGCGAGCTCGTTGATCGGGGAAACCGGTAACATTTGGATACCGTGGATCGCATACTTCTCGTCGAGGAACCACGTGTTGTAGTACACCTTGTTGTCGAAGAAGATGCCCGTCACGTGGTTGCGGACGATTTCCGGTGGGTGAACAGTGTTGTCCGACTTGAGCAGGAAGTATGTGCGAATCGCGTGCGCATTCAAACGAAGCATCAGACTTCCCAGATCCTCCACCGCCTTGTTGCCGGACACCTTGCCCCACAAGGTCATGCCATAGTAGAAGTTAATGTCTTCGGAAGTGCTTTCCTCGTCCTTGCCGTTGTCGAGCAGCGTAACGCCACGCGAATATGAATGGCCATGATACCAGGAGAAGTGGCGAAACCGTGGGAAGTAAGGATCTTCCAGACTCGGGTTCGCAACGTCACGCAGCATCGTCCAGATCATTCTCTCCAACTCGGGCATGCGCGACCAGTTCGGGTCCAAATGCTTTAGAATGGCAGATGCCGTCACGTAGTATCCGAAGTGATAGTGGTGGTCATTGTAGATGCCGCTACCGAAATCCATGTAGAGCCAACCATGCTCGAAAATCTGGCTGGAAATGATCCCGCTGTACAGTGTCTCATAGACAAGAGGTGGAAATTGCGTGTTGTTCAGCATCGGCTCGATCAAAGCCTCCAGCTTCTCCAAACAGAACGACAGCAGTGTGGTGTCTGCGCCCACCACAGCGCTGTCCGCTGCCATCAAACACAACGACGCATACTTTTGGTAGTACTTGCCGTTAAAGTACCAACTGTTAGCATTCATGGACCAGTTAGCCATAATGTCCTTTTGCAGCGTCCGAAGCATATCCGTTTGCTGAACAATCCAAGGTGTCGGCTTTCGGGCCGGGTAGAAGTCCACCTCGAAGTCGGCCTCCGGCTCCACAAAAGACCACGTCGGCGTAGTCGTCACCTGGCCCACCATCTCACCGCGAGTTGCCGAGTGCATCACAATAGCTCCGGCACTGGTCGACGTCGTCGGGGATCCACTCAACGACTCCACCTGGTGCGGCAACGCGAAGTGCAGCAGACCCACCGTCTCACAGCTGCTACCCTCCACGTCCCAGTGCAACGAGTACCGTGTGCGCGACTCCATCGACACGCTGCCGCCGCGGACCATACACGAAGCAAACTCGTCGTAGACCGTGTCATCAGCGCTTTCTGGCAGCAGCGCCACTCGGATCGTGCCGGAGTAGCCGGCGTCGGCCACTAGTGACGACCCAGACGCATTCACCGAAAACACCACCGAGTCCTCCACACGGAGCGAGAGGCTCTTGTCACTGGCGTACAGTACCCACGTCTGGCTGTTGTTGAGGTGGATGACGAACTTGCCTGGCGCCGAGTCGTCCACGTCGAGGATGTCGTGCTCGGTGTCGATACGCGGTGTGAGTCCGTCGTACGTGGCAGACACGAAGGCCATGCCGCTAACGAGCGCCGA
>JAHWLF010000337.1:0-12937 GCA_024679295.1 Phytophthora parvispora
CGCTCCACGACGTGACCAAGTCCGACTCACCGCAAGACTCCTCGTCGAGTGAGTCTTCTGCTGGTAGTTCGGATGGCTCCGCCGGAGAAGATGGCGACGTGGACATTGAGAAAGAAAAACCTCCCGTCATCCTGTCCTTCACTGCTCAAAACAAGCAGGAGTTGGACCGAGCTGAGAAGCTAAAGGCCAAGAGCCAACAGCTGAGCTCTAAGAAAGTACGCCTCGTGGAAGCTAAAGCCAAGGCGTTCCTGATCAAGACCATCGACGACCAACACGTCCTCATGGTCAAGGAAAAGACTACAGCATATGAGATATATCAGACGCCCTGTAGCAGGTCTCAGCAGTACACGGTGACCCGTACTTCATCCAGTCGTATCTCATGACACTGAAGTATGAGGAAGGGGGTGATCTCGCCTCATTCATCTACGACTTGGAAAGCGCAATGACCGCAACCGCTGAATTAGCGAACAGCGTGCTCAGCGACGAGCAAAAATCGCTCTACCTCTATCACTCGCTACCGAAGGATTGGAAGCCTGACCTGGCAGTCTGAAAAGGCAGCAAGAAGTACATTCCGTACGAAGATCTAAAGCGCAACATCGAGATCAAGGTCCCGAACGAGCTCGCGCGCAACCGCTACGTTCTCAAGCAGGGCACCCCAGAATCTCGGGAGACCCGTGCTGAAACGGCCATGGCAGCCTTAGCACCTGAGCAAGTACACGTGGCGGCTCCACCAAAGGAGGATACGGCACTCGCTGCATCACTCAAGTGCACCTACTGTCACCGTGACAACCATGACACAGTGGAGTGCTTTGCTCTGCAACACCACCTTTACAACGGTCATGTCAAGGCTGGCACGGTACTCCCAGCAAATTTCAAGCTGAAGCCGCCTCAGCAGCTGCGACCGCAACTACAACAGTCACACCAGCGGTAGCAATTGTCTTCGCAACGCCACCACCCTTTCAAGGGCAACTACAATGGAAAAGGTGGAAACCAGCTCCGCAACAACCACGGACCACGCAATGGAAATCGCAACGACAATGGCAGGCCTCAACGGCGCAACAAGTACCATGGCTGTCGCTACCGTGAAGAAGACGACAACAGTGACTATGGCTTAATTGCCATCACGACGCTGGACCTCAGCCATGAAACCGAAGCAGTGAGCCTCACTGCTCTCGAGTCTGACCATGTTCCCATGTGGACGGTCGACTCTGGCTGCACCCGTCATGTCACCTCAAGCTCGAAGTGGTTCAAGACACTTAAGCCAACGGCAGGAAAAGCCATCACGGTTGGTGGAAACCACCTAATTCCAATCAAGGGAGCTGGTGATGTGGAGCTGAAGATCAGGGACACCAAGGGAAAGGAGCGGGTCATCACCCTCAACGACGTGCTGTATGCACCTGAGCTGAAGTTTAACCTGCTCTCCGTCCGCCAAGCGGTTGGAGATGACTTCAAGATTAATTTCCCCAACGCCAAGAAGTGCGCGCTGTTCTTCGCCCACCGCATCAAATGCGAAGCCAAGACTGGTGATGGCAAGTCCCTTTACCAGTTCCAAGCCAAACCAACAGACTCTGACGAAGAAGCCTACGTGGCCACCTCAGGTAAGTCTGACAATGTTCTGTTATGGCACAAACGAATGGGTCATCCTAACTTCCGCATTATGCAGGATCTGGCTAAGGCGAACACCGTCACGGACATGGGATTGTCGAACTTCGATCCAAAGCAAGACTACTTCTGCTCGTCCTGCACATACGCTAAGTCCCACCGTAACCTATTCAATAAACGTAGAGTTGAAAGGGCAAAATTCCCTCTTGAAAAAGTTCACACTGACATGGCAGGACCGCTCCCGGTTCCAACGCTCTCAGGATGCCAATACTTCCTGACCTTTATTGACGACTATACTCGCTACATGTCCATTTACATCATTAAACGCAAGTCAGACCTTTACGAATCCTACGGGGACTTTAGAATGAAAGCCCAGAACATTTTCCGTGCCGAAGTGGGTGAGCTCCACTACAACGAGAACCTAAACGATGACGAAGTCAAATACTTGCAAAGTGACAATGCCCGAGAATACGAGAAACTGGGTCGTATCATCTTTAAGAATTATAACACCATGCGCAGCTCACAAATGCCTACACTCCACAACAAAATGGAGTAGCAAAGAGGCGCATGCGCACTCTACTTGAGCGCACTAGAGCTTTCCTCATTGATGGCAACCTGCCGCAGGTACTATGGGGGGAATGCATCACACACGTTGCCAACCTACTTAATATCACGCCTAGCTTTGTGACTGATAATATCACGCCTCATGAAAAATGGTTTAAGAAACAACCATCCGCTCACTACATTAAGGTGTTTGGCTGCACGGTTTACGCCCACATCCCGGAATCTTACCGAAACAAACTTGAGGCCAGAGCTCGCAAGTGTATGTACCTGGGAATTCCATCCAACAAAAAGGGATACAGACTTCTTGACACTCAGAAGAACCGTATCATATACAGCAGAGATGTCACTTTCCGGGAACATGAATTCCCTCAACTTGAGTTTCTCAATCCAAACTCTGCCCCGAATGTGTTCAGCCTGACAACTGAACGGGCACCAATGCTACCAACACCACAAGCGCTACCGCCACTTTCTACCATGCTTAAACGCACTGCCGACGCTCTCACAGCCAAAGCAACCACGAACTCGAACAAGAGAGCGAAAGTGACTGGCCTTGATGCACAAATTGCTGCAACAAAGGCACTGCTCAATGATGAAGAGGACCAGGAAGAGCGCAAAGCGCATCTCTCACAGATCTACACATTGTTGGCTATCAGGCGCATTTCATAACCTAAGACCTATACGGCTGCAATGAACTTGCCTGAAGCCCAACACTGGAAGGCAGCTGCCCACTCGGAATACAAGTCCTTAATCGACAATAAAACTTGGATTCTCATAGCCCTCCCAAAAGGAAGAAAGGCACTCCTCTGTCGGTGGGTATTTGTTGTCAAATACAAAGGCGACGGCACCATCGATCGCTATAAAGCGCACCTAGTAATCAAAGGCTTCCTCCAAAGACACGGGATTGACTATGACGAGATCTTCTCACCAGTCATCCGCATGGAAGTCGTACGCCTCCTCTTGACAATTGCCGCACTACTTGACCTAGAAATCCACCAAATGGATGTCAAGACAGCTTTCCTTAATGGGTACCTAGATGAAGAAACCTACATGGAACAACCTGAAGGTTTCACCGTCCGAGGCAAAGAACACCTCATGTGCAAACTGCTCAAGAGCCTGTATGGTCTGAAGCAGGCACCCCGTATCTGGTATCTCACGCTGTGTGCATTTCTCAAAACCATGAAGTTCCGCAAGCTGATTAAAGATCAATGTGTCTTCATAGGAGAAATTGACGATCAGACATGTAATGTCTTGGTCTATGTCGATGACCTCCTCATTATTGCAGCGACGACTCGCATCATCAACCACATTAAAGACGCGCTCAAGAAGCGCTTTAAAATGTCTGATCTGGGTGAAGCGCAGTACCTCTTGGGGTGGTCCATTGTTCGTGATCGCAAAAACAGATCCATCGTCCTCCACCAAGAAAAGTACGCTACCAAAGTACTGGACCGCTTCAACCACCTCGATGCACATCCAGTAGCAACCCCCACGGACAAAAGCATCAAGCTCTGCCTGGATATGTGCCCCAAAACAGACTCTGAAAAGAACGAGATGAAAGCTATCCCGTACAGAGAGGCAGTCGGTAGCTTCATGTACTTGATCATGGGAACTCGACCTGACCTGGCATACTTTCTGAGAGAAGTCAGCCAATTCCTAGCCAACCCTGGTAAGGACCACTGGAATGCTGTTAAGAGAGGCCATAGATACTCGCAAACTGGGTATTACCCTCGGAGGAATCCAAAACGTGAAGCAGTACAACCTGCAACACTACCTTACGGCGTATTCCGACGCAGACAATGCTAATTGTCCAGACACTAGACGATCTGTTGGAGTCTACATCACATACATGTGTGGCAGCCCGATCTCCTGGCAATCTAGCAAGCATCACACAGTCGTGCTCTCCACTACGGAGGCAGAATACATAGCCCTGTGCATGCAGGAACTCATATTCCTGAACTTACTGTTGTTGGAGCTGAATCACAAAAGCCCACATGCTATCACAATATATGAGGACAACCAAAGTTGTATTAAACTCTCATACAACCCAGAGCTACATGGCAGAAGCAAGCATATTCACATCCGCTATTGCTTTGTGCGAGAGAAAGTAGACAGAAAAGAATTTGAAGTAAAATACTGCAACACCAAAGAAATGGTAGCAGATATCTTCGCAAAATCTCTATCAAAACCCACATTTCTTAAACTAAGTCATTATGTATCCTGAATACGAAGGACTAAAATACAATAAAAACCGCGCACTTGAAAGATATCCAAATTGAAACTTTCGATACAATGTATTTCTCACATAAAATACCAATCTCATATACTCACAACAAAGCAATTAAATAACAGGAAAATTAGCAGTAAACAAAATAAACAAATTCGCTTAAATAATTCGAACTTACAATAAATATTAGCTCTTCAAAAATCTCTCAAATTATATAAATCAACTCTAAAACTAAGCCAAGTGTATGCAAATATCCCATAAATCTTAAAATATTGTATTACATCCCTTAGAACAAGTAAATAATTTTAAAAAATAAACCATAGTCTTTTACAAGTTGTCATACAGCTTCTTAAAAATAACTGTAAGCATTTTCTTTAAACTTAGAGACTTCCGCTACAGAAAAATATATACATATTACAAGCTGCGATTCTAAAGTATATTACCGTACAACAAAAGTGACAAGACTGACTAAAACAAATAGTGAAAGAAAAGATTTAAAAACCTCGTAAAAGAGTTAAAAAACAATCTTAAGGATGTTATTGAAAGAAAAATATATACACAAAAGGCAAACTTTCTGATCCTAAATATTCTCAACGGAGTACACCCCATCGATCTTCTCAAAGAAACTAGTTAATTACTCCACACGGTTGGGAAAATAATGATACCGATCCGAGTCAATGAACAAGGACTTGTTGCCAACCCAGGCTCGAACAATGCAGTGTCAGGTGCCTGCACGCTGACCTGGACGCTGCCCAATAATGAGCAACGCAGGCTTACGGCTGCGGATGATAGCACCAGATCGCCTGGGCCCGCTCTTGAAACCGGACTTGGAGTTCAGGTGCACCAGCTGTTTGCGAAGCCGCTGCAGACCCTTCTGTAACGCGTCCACCGTGTACGCACCAAAACGTGCGTGTCCATGGTCTTCTGCGGGCCTCACAGCAGCAAGCCGGGCCAGCATGGGGCGCATCATCGCCGGAGTGAGGAAATCTCTCACCTGGAGAGCTTTGCTCACCGCCAGCAGGCCGCACATCGAATAGCGGTCCGGCAGCATCTCTTGGTGCTGGCAAAGCACAGAGGTACCGAGGCTACGAGGCATCTGTAACAAGACAAATCACAAAAGTTAGCATCTGCCAAAAAATACACGATGTCATAACAGTGAGCTGAGCATGAGATCGGCATATCCAAACTCCGAGTCCTTGAGAACTGTGAAGACGTTTCGCTTTTGAGGGCTAGCCCGACTGCGGCGTCAGACGCGCATTCACAGTATCTCTGACCGGAACCTGGATTTACCTCCCCCAAATCCAACAAACGGTTAGGACCAAATAAAACAGACGGTATGGTACCTTTACCGAAGCTTGGAAGTTTGCAAATGAGCTCTCACTGCTCGATTTCTCAAAGCCATTACATTAGGCTTGCTCACTACATGCTTAAACCTATCAGAGAACTAACCTCAAAATCTGAGCGGAGACAGAGCCTGCAAAATGCTCTACCGCTAGCAGTTCTCCCACAATAAAAAAAGAAAAAAAATCTCTCATCCTCGTTACCTCAAATTCTGGTTTACCAGCTGGGATAATAAGATGCCACCATTTGGACACAGAGAGGCTGTTAAAGTTAGTATCTCAATTAGTGGCATGAGTACCCAACTTAGTACAACACGGCTAAGATCACAAACTGTGTACTATCCCTGTAAGTATATATACAAGTAAACCCTGTAAGTTCTGTTTGATCAGGTTTAGGAGGACAAGAATGGTTGGCACCAGAGCGAAGCTCTGGTGCCGCCCCTGGTGCCCGACACCTTTTTAAATAAAGCACACAACAACTTCTTTTTCTACCTTCAACGCAAGACTCCGTTTCCAGAAGCTCCCCGCTACAAAACAAAATCGCACAAATTAGATATTCTGCTGGGCATCGTTAAAATAGTAAGCGTTCATACCTTTGCTCGCGGCCGCTTTTCGTGTACCTGATTTGGCATTGGCCACCCAAGACAATTTGCAACGTGATGGAGGTTGCAAAACGCCTCCTCGCGAAAGACCTCAGACCCAACAGAAACGTTGCGTTTGTTTAGGTTGGACAGCTTTTTCGCCAGGTACTGAGCATATAGAATAGTGTCGACCTAGGCAATGTTATATATAACTGTAACATGTGCGAAACAGATATAGCGAGGCAAATGTAGAGCCATGTGCTTGTTCCAGTGTATCCATATCGCCAACATGGTGATTGGAGAGAAGCCCAGACAGTCATGTACTCGCTGACGTACTTCACACTTCACCCCACCACCCAACATTCGTTGTCAGCGTTCTACCTGACGTCGCAATATTCGTAGGCCTTTACGATCAGATGCTTTTCCTTAGGGGCTAACCTCTTACGGAGGGGGGGAGAGAAGGGGCATTTAGAAAGTGGCATCTATCTACGAGCGCCAAGCCCCCCTGATGCGTATACGTATACGTTCAGCTTTAAGCGCGCCCACAGCTAAATTAGACCAGTCCTTGCGAAGAAACGATCAATTTAAACTTGACCTCCCTGATGCGCATTTTTCTGTCCGAGGTTTTATTCCCGGAACAATAGATTGCGTACGTCGTACAAAGGTTAGTGTACCGCGATGAGCGGGCACGAATATTTGTACGTCCTGCGGCAAACGCCAGTTGTTTATGAGGATCAAAGTCTGGTTATTGCGTCATTCAAAATTTAGAACGATATCAGCGACTCAAACTAGCGATACTGATTGTGACTTCTGAAGACTAGACCAGATACCCTTTTCCGGTCTGGATATAGAGGTAACTTGGACAGGCTAATCGTGGAGGCCAAATCACTGTGGTTCAACGGGACACCTCTGTCATCCTCTCAGAAACTTCTGGACGGTCAATATGTCGGCAGTGGTGATATTTCCAGTGAGATCTTAAGGTATTCCGATATCGCAAGCAAGGAGATATCATAATCTCTCTTCAGAAGAGAAACCGGACCCCTTCACCGGGACCAATGTGACATTTAATCAGAGCTAAATGTCGGAGATGCCCGTGCCGGATTGCGTGACAGCGTATGAGGCAACCCATGACGGAGTGACAAGTCTTCAACGTGGCGCGGCCGCCCACCGCGGCTATCGTTATCAACAGGTTCGCGACGTCGGGCGATCAAGCCTTGTTCGAGTCCTATCAAAGGGTTTGCAACCCAGAGACGCTCCCACGCAGTTTCGTCATGTCACGCGAGATAGTGCCCGCGACACGCTGCACTTCCACGAGCATAGATGACGAAGCAGCAATCGCGGTCGTTTTCATACGACGCGTCATGAGCTTGCTTCGTCAGTCCACTCCGAGAGCGTGCTCGATGCTCTTCCTCATGCTGCTCCAGCACTTGGCTGAGCACGGAGGACCCCTCAGTGTTCCATAGGAACACGAATCAAGTCTACGCAGCTGCCAGTGTCTGCATCGTCACGGTGCGCGTCACCGTGACTGACTTGCAGCTAACCACGCGACATCGGTTGAACAAGCTCTGCATTTCGTCATCGCCCAGTGATGCTTGCGAGCAGCTGCAGTCGTACAGCACCCATCATCCGAGGTCCTCCGCGTACGGCCGCCCCCGTGGAGTTGATGGCCTCTTTTATGAGCACAGGGTAATAGAAATACGAAGATTGTAGTGAACGCCTTGACAGCCGTTGGCATCTTGAACACTTCTTGTTATAGAAGGTGTGAACGCAATACTGATATTGATACGTATATGGGCAAGTATTACGGTAGCTGGTAAGATGACGCTGACTGAGATCGACTTTAGGGGCAATAGAATCGAATGAGACTCACGTGCGTGAGGAGGTAGACACAAATACATCCTTGACGCAACCTCCTGTAGACTAATAGCCTAACGTTTTACACCCTCTGTATAAAAAGGCAAGTTTGCGCTGCTTTGGATACAGTGAGTGAAATCAATAAAATTGGAGTCAGTTCGGAAATTATCATTGGGATTCCGAGATGCTCTGTTGTAATCATACTAACCAAAATATATGGAGGAAATCTCTTCTCTATCTCTATCTCTGACGGGGGAGAGGAGGGGGACTTGATGGTGAAATGGGAAAAGCGCTGGCATCTACGTGTTGTCTAGATACCACGAGCTTAAGGGCTCGAGGGTGTTCTGCCACTGTGCCCAGTCTCTGAGCTCGCGGTTCATCGTAAGTTCCCGGAAAATATTTTTGTTTAAAAAAAAGAAGGTTTCCATGCCAGTGGGATGAGAAGCATATCAGTCAGATGATTTGCACTTGTTTTTAGTTTTGCCGTTACAAACTCTACTGTTGTCAGCCACACACAACTGAAATTTTGTGCAGTTTCATTGCAGCATATACATATTTCACGAAACGGTACACGAGTTCATGACAGGTCAATATCATATTTTAAAAATTCAGCTGTAGGACGCACTGTATGATGTATCTAGTATGAAACAGCAAAACGCACATTGATTTGGATGATAAAGGTGCATGTTCCGTGTGCTGCGCTACGATAGTTTTCGTCATTCCGCGATGTGGAATGCGCCCCCAAACGCTAGTATACATGCATCAAGAGTTATACGGTCCCAATAAGCGCATGTGGACCAACTACGAATATACAGTGGTCATGGTGAACGGCCTGCACTGTGAATGTTTCGCGTAAGGCGCTAAGACTCAAGGATAACGCCGGGCACTGTATGGCCAACGTGATCAAGATGGACCGGAGTAGTTTGATTCCTACGACGCATCCATCGCGGAGCTGTTTGGAGATAAGGCCCGCGAGTGTAGTGCAGACGCTGATGTCATTGAGGTGTCATTGAGGAGGGTTCTAATAACAACCGTATTGAAGAAGGCGGTGAAAAGGCACAAGATACCGTTGAAGAGGAGCGAAGCACTGGCAACGACGAAGAGGGCGATAGCGACACGTATTCCGACTGTTACACCGATAGCGCCAGCTCCGGCTATGCGAAGGATGAGAGGACAGATGGTCGTGAATACGATACACTGGACTGGCCCAGTTGGTTGGCGTGCCGTATCGAAGATGATGACAATTAGAATCCTGTTGAGGGTTATTTTTAAGACAGTACGAGATACTTTCTGTTTGATGTGACCCACTTTAGTGACTAAATTACCTAGCGTTTAGGGCTGGCTCGCCAGAAAGCGTACTATGTCAAGAACGCATAAAGGGGTGTATCTATCAGCTGTTATATAGCGCGGGCACGCATCCTGCAAGGGCCGGGTGGAGATGACCGTTGGCTGAGGCGCTGCCTCTCGTTTTTTATCCGCAAAGCAATCCATTAGATATGATAAGCAATAGATACATGGCTATGATCAATGCATAAGGTCGCTAAGTAATCCGTCCATACCGATAAGCAATCTATAAGATCTGATAAGCAGAGCATATATACCGATCAGCAATCACTAAGGTTCGTACACACCCATGCATGACCCATATAAATACTGGTGCAAAGTATAAATACTGGTAAGCAGTCCCTACATTTGAATGAGAAAACCATACAGAAGTAAAAAAAGAACAGAACACAAACCATACCATTAATAAATCAGTACTCCCGCTCTATTTAATACGCATAATCGATTGGAGTGATATTCAAGATGGCCTGCTGCGTGAAGAGGGGCTTATCTGTATTCAGAAGGACAGGCAATTAATTCAAAGGCATGAAAGCCGTTGTTTTACATGGAAAGCCGCGTTATTGGCATGGAAAAAAAATCCGGCCCCATACATTGCGTGAACGCGACATGAACGTACGAGCCGTCGCGTACGCGTGGGGCTTCGACTCGCACGGCCTTGTTAACTAACGATCTCCCTCGTCCTCCGAGTCAGATACGACGACCGGCGAGTCCCTAGCAGCCTGTTCTGGAGTTGGTGCCTTTCGTTCTGCCTTGATGGGATGTCTTCGACATCAATTGTTGCCGACTGGGCACATCGGTCGGTTCGGACTGGGTAGCCATGAGCTCATGCGGTCGTTTTCACTTGTATGTGCTATGTACATCAACGGTAGGTATGCCGCACACACTAGGGATTGGTGTAGCCTACAAACGAACCAGCTGTCACGCCCTGCACGAGCCATGCTGGCCTTCTAGTAGTCCTCACAAACCACCGCGGAACATCGTTGTCAACTAATGCCGCCTGTACTCTAGATGGCCACAACCCGCAACTTAGGTGACGATGGCCTCTCATACAGCCACCAGTGAGATTTAGCGATGATTACTTGCAATATTTGCTATAGCACCTCAAGCAATGGTTTCTCAGGCTTCGGTTGTGCACGGGACATTGCCACACGCGAGCGCAACGTATCCGTGGTGGTGGCCAGCGACTTCGCAGCCGGCATGCCGATTCGTTCGACCAAGCTCATCCACAGCGGTATCGCATCGTTCAAGAGGCTGGACTACGCAACCTCGGGCAGTCTGCCGTTCTGGCGATCGACCAGGTATCCCGAAAAAGTAATTGCATGGAAAATAATTGTCGTAAAGATACCTGAAATTATTGATTATAAAGATGTTCAAATGTCCCTCAATAATTTATGTAGGTTTTCGTGAACTGATATTGATTTTCTGAAAAATTATAATTGATTCTGGTCCATTCATCAGCTCTTGGCTAGTTTTGGTACGTCCCAAAGAGCTCATTCTGCCTTTTGCAATGCTCAACAACCGACAAGTTGCCAATTTCTACTTCCAGCAAGTGCTGGACGCCCAAGACGAGCCTGTAGCTGGGTACGTTTGGTGCCGCTGTTCATGCGTGCGCCAGCAAGCCCCGAGATCGGGGTACAGTAACCTCGTATCACACGTTCGCAGCCAGCACCCCGACGTCGAAGAAGTTATGCCCTCCGTAGCTCCTGTAGAAACGGGAACGCTCGTGCAGTGGATCCGCCAGCGCAGTTTAATCCTGTTCGGCTGGCTGCGCTAGATGGAGATGTGTGGTCTATCACTGCATATCTCTGAAAACCCTGAAACTAGAAGGTAAATTACGCTATTTCAAATGGTATTTAATGATAGTATTCTAATCTATTGTGTGGACAATGTTCTACCGCAGGTACTCGAACCTCGACCCAATCGGAGAGGAGCAGTTCCTGGATAGAATGGGGCGGCTGGTGCAGCACGTGAAGTCCATCATGCGGCGGGAGCTCCTGGTCCACTCTGGGCTGAAGCTGGACGGCTGGTCGCACAACTCGGAGCACTACCTGGCCGTGTTCGTGTGTTGCGAGCTTGGCGGCCAGCCACGATGCCAACTGATAGTCATGGCGCCGCTGGTTCAAGAGCTTGGCCAAAATCTCTCTGCGGAAGGTCATGTTGCGTTTCTTCGGGCCATGTTGGCCCGGGACTACGGTAAGGGTCTTGAAAACTGCATCTACCTGGTTGGTGACAATTGTGCCACCAATAGGCGCCTCGCCACCTTGCTTGGCGTGCCTCTCGTAGGCTGAGCTAGTCACATTCTGAATCTAGCGGTCCAAAACCTGCTAGAAGACTTCAAGGACGAGCTGGACCAAGCCAAGACTCTGATGATCAAGTTGAAGGGTTTGAACCAATCAGCGAAGCTGCGGTACGCTTTTCCATCCAATCATATTTGTGAATCTGACACAATTTAATTGTAATATTTGCAATAGGTTCAAGACGAAATTGCGACCGGTATTAAGCCATGCAACCCGCTGGAGCTCCACGTTTTGCATGGTTAATCGCTATGTGAAGCTGCTGGAGTTCGTTCAGGACGACGACGATTTGGTCGAGTATCTCCCGTCCCCGTCCGCAAATCGCATCCTCTGCAAGCTCCCTGAAGACCTGAAGAAGATCGGGTCGGTGAGCAAGGAGCTGGGGTCGAAGTCGATCTCGCTCGCCGACGTTCGTTGTTATTTCGACGCGCTCGTAGCCTTGAGGCTAGGCTTCGCTACATATCTCGGTAAGATTTGGTGCTTCTACACTGGGGGTTATCACATACTAACTCTATGTGTTGTTGCACTGGTAATATACAGGACCTCGTGTTGCTATTGTGCATAACTCTCACTTTGAGGCTGGCTGCGTCAAGGTTCAGCGCGACGAAGTGGCCGAGCTGACACGGTCGGAGAAGGCAGCGCCCAGTCGCTACGTCATCCAGGCGACCGCTAGACAGTCCGCTGCCGCCGCTGACGATGCTACGGGGTCGTTTGTTGAGCAAGTCAAGAAACGACGCAAGACGACGGCCCCAACGACGGCCTACAAGCTGCTGCATACATCCCCCCCCCCACACACACACACACCCACACACCTCCAACACAGCTATTAGTGTGGCTATGACCACCCTTGGACTGCAACGGCAGCGCCTCCAGCCGGCTACCTGGAGATAATCCTGTTCCTTCGAGTGAACAATGCATTGTGGGAAGCTAATGCTGTCAACGACTGCTGCTAGAGTAGTTCTGACAGGCGTTATTGCTTTTCTATTACTGAGTATTGCAATAAGTTACGCCTGCTTCACACTTCTGTTGAGCTTTTTGGTTGGGCCGTCAGTTTTGAACTGAGGGAGAGGCACTGGCATCGGGCTGTCCCGATGCCTGCCTCTCCTCCATCCATTACATCCCTCGGCAGGTAGATTT
>JAHWLF010000338.1:0-15506 GCA_024679295.1 Phytophthora parvispora
TCACCACTAGACGACGCACCACGTTGAAGACTTGCCACTTGGAGATTTTTTGCTTTGGTCTAACTGGTTTCGCAACCACATACTGATTTTCTCGGGAAACCACTGTTGATTTGAGGGAACGAGTCACTGACGACACCTTCGCCTTCGGCTGCACAGCCAACTTCACGAACGACCTCCTGAGGGTGCGTCGATTGTCACTAGTCGTGGACGACATTTCGAAAGAGTCGCCGTGTCTTGAGGTTGAAAGCGAACAATCGAAATGGGGCCGTTCCGCACCAAGACAACGCACGTGACGAAGTTTATTGTTATCTCCTCTCTGATGAACAAAATAGATTCAAACACCTGGAGGGAAGCATGGGAGTGGAGGTATTATTATCTTGTCTTGGTAATTTAGTCCCCACCACTCATACCTGGAATTGCTGACCGACGTGCCGGCTACCTACACTACCTCTCCAAAGCAACATCAGCATGATATCATTTAGATCCTTCGAAACTTGCCACATTTTGTAAAAGTTACACCTACGACAAATGATGTTGTCTGCCCAAGTCTCAATGGTAAAGTAGACGAAAACACTGAAAGAGAGAAACGGGATAAGTTCGTGAATTCAGAAACAAAGCTGAGTAAGAAATTCCATTCTACGCCTGTATCCTGATAGTTTCTGCTCTTTTACAGAAGCACTGTGACGTTCAACCGCCACAAATCAGACCACAAAAACGTAGTCGTGTGCACGAGTCGCGCCGTCTCCTTCACCGTGTTCCCTTCCACTTCGTACGCGTACGCGTTGGTAAACCGGGCGCGGAAAAGCTTCATCATCACGATCGCCAACAAGTCCTGAGAGCGAACTAGGAACTTGCCGTTCACGATCACGTAGCCCGAGCAGTAGACGCCGTCGGCAGACGCGAACTTCATGCCCTTGAAGTAAACATAATTGTTATAATCGGAGATGAGTCCGAAGCGAGTTTGCAGCTCGGCCCCGGTGGCGATTTCGAAGTTGGTGACGATGCCTCTCAGGGTCATTGCGGCCTTCTCGTTTCCTGAAGTATCGGTACTGTGGCTTGATCGTTGTCGGGTCTGTTCTGGGTAGCGATAATGGTAAATCTTGCGCAGAATGGCGTAGGCCGTAACGATTACTACTAGATACATCGTAGGAAAAAAAGATGCTACAAGGAACGTAGGATCCTTGGAGGGGAACGGAAACGATGACCACATGCGAAGAGGGCACATTGCAGCCAGGGCGGCAGTGACCTTCGCGATACCAATGTTGTACTGCGCCGAAGAGTAAGTCACAACCTCGTTCAGCACTGCCGACGATGAGCGCACGAATGTCAACCGATACTTGTGGATGAATTCGAACAGAAAGATGACAATCGCAGGGTCGATCCGTTCGCGAAAAATGGAACTTAGAAAGCCGGCTAAGCTCAGAAAGATGACCAAAATGTCAGCATGCACCAGCTCCTTGTGTACGCGTACCGTGGGAGCGCTCGTAAGAATTGCAGCTCTTGACATCGCGTACTCATTGATTGACCAAAAGGAGTCCAGGAACCAGGACACCAGAACTAGAATTCCGCGCATTACAATGCTTGCAGTAGAGACAGATGCAAATGGGTCACCAATCCAAACCTTGCCAGCACGAATCTTCTGGTACGTCACTAGCGCGAGGATGACGAGGGAGAAAATCGATTGGAAGCCGAAAAAGAAATGAACACAGTGGACCCAAGCCCATGCGTCTACTGTGACGGCTTCGCCAGTCCACTCCCAGCGGGTCAGTGCTGATTCTGCGTCTACTCCCTTCAGTGTCGAGTACATCGTGCGTATGTTTGTCTGGCTATCCCCATTGTAAAATCCGCGCTTTCTTGCCGTGATCAACTTTTTCACGGGTTCTGTCAGCGGATCCTTTGGGATGCTGCGCAGCTCGAGGAAGCTGTCACTCGTTACTCCCACGAACTCGTACATCTCGAAATCGGGCGATCGCTGGTAAGGATACGTTGTCGCGACCATATAAAATTGATCGACATTAGTCGCTCTCACGTCATGTACCAGCGTGAGCATTCCGACGAGAGCCGGCCCATGTTTGTTCAGAGATGGAACCTTGTATTCCTGAACAGAAAGCGATATAGTAAGCAAATGCAAGTCGCTGGGGTCGGCTCGAGAACGGACCAAGTTGTACACGCGTACTTCCGACGGATCACCTTCCACCAGTTGGCTAAAAGAGCAGTCCACAACAATCACCACAAGCTCCAACTCTTCCAGCGCAGATATGTTGTAAGAAGTATCAGCAACCATTCCTGCGTATCCGCTACTGAGAAAACTGTAGTTGTAGATTGCAGGGTCGAAGAGTGGCACCTGGGAGCAATTATCAGGGGAGGTCGTGGTCTCGGACTCGAGAAAGAGTGCGAAATCCCGAGGTGACGTGTCACCGCCAAGTACATCTTGAACAAGTGGGCTATCGCGAACAAGGCCATTGCCAACATAGCTTTTGATCAGTGATGACGGGAAAACTCGTAACGTCTCGGTTGGGTTGGACGCGCCACTCAATACCTGCAATGCCCACCAAGTTGCTGACATCGACGTGTAAATGTACTGCACAGCTGCAGCGACAGCTGCGAGTCTGCGCATGAGGTTGAAAATGTGCCATTTCGCAAAGATTCGCTTGGTTTTCCCGTGCACCATGACGATCTCGCTCTCGCGAGTGATAGCCGTTGAATCGACAGAGCTTGTACGCGGTCCTTTCAAGCTCAATCCTTTGCCTCCAGGTTGCACTCGTGGCTTCGTCATGGTCAAGGTTCAGCTCTCGGCACTTTGAAAACTGGTTGAGGTGTGATTGACTGAAGTTTTCGCTCCTGCACACGAACGCATTTCCATTGCGCTTTTCCGTTGACGGGGTCAGATTTCTCCTGCTGCATCATGTCTCTACATGGGATTATTCGGTTTCGCTTGCCCCGCTCTTTGGAGCTGGGATAATGCTTGAAACGGACGCCTCTCCTCTGCGTGTCTGGGCTCGCATTTCTCCGAGAACCGTGTTCGATCAACATCAAGGAGGGTCAGCCATGGGACCCGATGGGAAGGTCATGGTGTCGAAGCCTGGGCCAGGAATCGGCGATAAGCCGAAAGTCCATCGCGACACCCCATTCAAGAGAGGGCTACGGCTGTTCCATCGACTTCTCGTGTTTGGTACTGCGATGT
This sequence comes from Phytophthora parvispora, assembly GCA_024679295.1. NCBI lineage: Eukaryota > Oomycota > Peronosporomycetes > Peronosporales > Peronosporaceae > Phytophthora > Phytophthora parvispora. The sequence goes on from JAHWLF010000338.1 coordinate 3,185, forward strand.
GGTACGTCGTGATCTCCTTGATGGCGACAGACGCTTCCTTACAGATTTTGAAGGACCAAGCACACTACGATAGTGGCATTCTTCCGTTGGTGTCACCGCTGATAGCGGGTTATGCTGGGACGAGTTCAATTCGAGAGAGTCCACTCGTCACGAAGGTGCTGGGGGATTCGACCAAACCGTTCGAGTCGGGCACGCTGTTCCTTGAGTCCAGCTCAACTACATCTTTTGAACAGTGCGCTACGGTTGTTAGCAGCGACGCAGCAAACGTATATAAGGATTCGTTTTTGCGCTGGATTTACGACGATCTCCAAGACAAGACAGCGTACAATATTACCATCTTCAATGAGGTCGAGCTAGTGGTACCTGTTGTTGATTGTAACTTCGCTGCTATCAACGGCGGGGGTGCTGCTATAGCCCGAGTAAACTACCTCGTCCGCTACAAGAACGACACGGATCGTGTGCTGTTGCTTCCAGCGTCGCTGTCAATTCAAGATTACTACATCGCAGAGCAATACGAACGCGGCTCAGCTCTTCTTCTAGCATTTTCCGTAGTAGAAGATATGCAAGCGACGTTGGTTGACCACCACTTTGCCCTAGCTCTGGACTACCCCTACGAGTACAAGCCAGACTTCGAAGTTTGCACGTTCTTCGATCACACCGATACCGGATTTTGGTCGCTTGAAACGATCCCGCGTGACTCATTCTTGAAACCCCCGAAGCCCCTACTTACAGCCCGGCAGCTCGGATTCTACCTGGACAAGGAGACATCGCAAGTCAACCAGATCAATTTCCATTGGGATCCCCCGGACGATGCCGTCGCTGCTTTAACCGACTGGAACTGGCATGGCGATGCTATCATCCGCGATAATTGGGCTTGGGTGCATATCATTCACCTGCTATTTGCTTTGGACGTGCTTTTCCAGTTGAGCCTCCTCCTGTTCCTCGTGTTTCGCAGTCTCAGACAAGGCCGATTGTGGATTGGGGACGCGTTTGCATCCATCTCAAATGCTTTGCTTTATCGTGGCATTTATGTGGTCATCTCGAACCATGTGAACGGCTACTGGACACTAACGGAGTTTTGTTTGGCACTCGCGGATTCTGTTGGAGGTAACTCTACCGTTAAATATCGCCCCGACATGGCACATGCGGATATGCTCACAATTTACCTGAATCTCGTGAGTATTCTCAGCTACGTTCTACGTGAGCGGGTGGATCCAATTTTTGTCATGGTTTGCTTTGAAGTTGGTTTCTATAGTCGCGAAAGCATGGCTACCATCCTCTCTGCGCTACAGAAAGTTATAGTCGACTACTCCAACAAGGAAAGTGCCTATGGTCGTGTGGAAGTCGACGACTTCTTGGCCAATCTATCGCCTATGCGACTTTGGACTGTTCACCCGATACAACAAAGCGTGTGGCCACTACTGGTTGCCACATTCGTGATCATCTATTTGACGCTAGTCGTCATTGTAGGGTACATGATCATTCGCAAGCTGATCCAGTTCCACTCCTCAGGATTCCAAGTTGGTAGCCAGAGTACTGACAGTAGCGGCACTACACCTCGACGCCAGAGTTCCGGTCTCTTCCGCAAAAAGTCCCAGCCACGAGAGCTGATGCAGTTCGAGACAGCCACGGGATCGGTACTAAAGAATCGCTTTGGCGTTCTGGCAAGCTACGACAATTACACGGTGATTAACGGGCAGCGGTTTGCATCAGGGGATGCGATCTACTGCAACGGGTTTGTTGTCGCGAATGACAAGTTCGTTGTGGCCACGGAAGATTTGATGTCACTGATTATCATGAAGCTCACGCGCGCACGCTTCACCAACATCTACGTGTACACCATCAAGGACGGTACTGGTGTGAATCAGACAGCTCGGCTCGTGTATCCGTCAACGATTTCCTGGCATGATCTGTCGAAGGTGACTGTCAGTCCTTTGTCTTAGGTATGACAAGGCTGCGTTCCGTTGGGGCGAAGACAAGGCTTTAATTCCCAAGATGCATAAGAAGTTTATATAATTCACCACCCTTTGCTTGTGAACCTACGCTAGAATATTAATGTTGAGGTGGAAGAGGTCATTCCACGTGAACGTGTTCGGGTAAACGAGTCTCGCTGTGCGCTGGACGGTGTAGCCATCTACTTCGTAGGCGTACACGTTGATGAAGCGTGTCTGCACTGCCTTGATCATCGCGATAGTTAGTATGTCTTCCGTCGCAACAAGGTACTTGCCGTTGACAACCACGTAGCCTGAGCAGTAGACTCCATCGGGCGACGCAAACTTGAGCCCTTTAAAGAACACGTAGTTCTTATAATCGGAAATGAGTCCATAACGAGTCTGCAGTTCTGCACCTGTCGACACCTCGAAGTTGGTGAGGTTTCCCTTTTGCGCAATGGCAGCGCGCTCGTTGGTGGATCGATCGCCACTTCTCCCTGTGATACTTGGGGCTAATGGATCGGGGTAAATGCGCTTGTAGATTTTGCGCACGACCACAAACGAAATCAGCGTTCCCATCAGAATGTACTTGGGGTAGAACGACGCCACCACGAATCCGTTATCAACAGAAGTGAGCTTATCCGTAGTCCAGAGGCGCATCGGGGACATCGCTTCCTGCGCGTCTGTGACGGCAGCAATTCCGAGGCGGTATTCTTTATCAGAGTAGGAGCGAACGCTCTGAAAGACGGCGGGCGCCATTTTCACGATTGATTGGCGGTTGTCATGGATAGCCTCGAAGAGGAACACCCCGACGGTAGGATCAATCCGCTCTTTTGCGATGTGGCCAACAAGACCGAACAGACTCAGGAACATCACCATCAGGTCGGCGTGCACAATTTCCGAGTGAATCGGAACAAGCTGAGTGCCCGTGAGGTCGTTGGCATTGGAGATGCAGAACTCGAGTAGGGTCCACTCACCGTTGACGTACCAGGAAGCAAACACGAGCAAGCCTCGAATCATGAGCGTGCTGTTGGACAAGGCTGCAAAGGCATCACCAACCCATACTTTCCCCTCACGAACGTTGCGGTACACAATCAGCGCCAGCACACTGAGAGAGAATATTGTTTGCACGCAGAAGATCAAATGAATGCCGTGCACCCAAGCCCACGAGTCGAGAATGAGGGGCTGGCCTCTCCATTCCCATTGAGACAGCGCTTGCGCTGGACTTGACCCCTCTAGCGACCAAACGAGATTGCGGATGTTCGACTGCTCCGACTCGGCTCCCAAGTAAAATCCGCGGCGCCGTGCAGTGAGCACTGTCTTCACCGGGTTCACAGTGATATTTTCTGGGATACTCGTGAGGTTCCAATACCCGTCCGTTGAGATGCCTTCGAGGGTGTACACTTCATAGAGCGGGTCGTGGGTGTAGGCATAGTCCAATCCGATCAGGATCGATTGGTCCACCTCGGTGGCGCTCATGTCGCTAACAGCAAAGACCGTCGTCACAATAGCAGGCCCAAATCGGTTCGCCTCGGGGATTCGGTAGTCCTGAATTGATACCGATGTGGTAATGAGCTGTACGTCTGCCGGATTGGTTTTGCGCCGGACGACGTTAAACACTCGTAATAATGACGGATCTTCCTCGACAAGAGGGGGCGACGTGCAGTCAATGATTGGGACCACCAGCTCGAAGTCGGCAAGTTGTGTGAGATTGTATGATCCCCTTGCGACGACGCTTTCAAAGTTGGCCCGAAGAAACGTGTTGTTATAGATCTCAGTGTTGAACAGCTCGATCGCGTTGCATTTCTCCATCGACGTGGTCGTGGCGTTCTCAAGAAATAGCGAGTAGTCTCTTGGGGTCGTGTCTCCTCCCAGCGTAGTCTGAACGAGCGGGCTATCACGGATCAATCCGTCTCCAACGTACCCGAGTATGAGTCCGAACTCCATAGTTCCAAAAGACCTCGATGCAATTGGGTCACCTCGCAGCACCTGAAACGTGACGATGGTAGCGCGCAGGTAATTCGTCAAGCACATGAGAGCGGCACCAACGCCCATGACGCGCCTAACGAGATTGAAAAACTGTGACCGTGTGATCCGCTTCTTCTTCGTCCGCTGACCCCCACTCGCCGTCCTGACAGTCGGAGCTGCCGGTGCGCTGTTCGAAACTCTGGCACCTTTGGTTGGTGTTACGTGCGCGTTCGCCCCCATTGTTCGCTCTGGTCCTTATGCTGAGTTTTCTTGAAACTTTAAGGTAGGTGCTGGCCGATCACTTGTGTTCCCGTCGCGTTCTGGGGGAATGAGGAGTTCCTAAGGCCACTGAGCAAGACCTGGAGTGGGGTTGCAAGAATAACTTTAGCAAATGGGAGATGGCGGTCGCTAAAGTGAGCGACAGTACTTGCCCACGGACCTCGGGTCTGAGAATCCCCAGTGGTGTAAATTTAGTCATTCACAGTGAGCAAGTAAAGCACACATGCGATCTTGCGCGACGCTAGTGTTAGAAAATTGGCGATAAGATGTTTTGTATGCAGTAACCAGTTCGGGGCTTTTTTTTTTTCTTGAGACCTGGTTTCCCGTTGATCACATCAAATATTGGCTTGCATGATAGTTATATATGCTAAATTGGTTGCAGATGGCTAGGTTCTCACGAGAGGACCGTCACATCTAGGTGCATAAGGTCTGACCATTTCAGCGTCGTCGGATATACAAGACGCGAGGTTTCCTTCACCGCACATCCGTCGATGATCTCGTACACGAAGATGTTGGTAAAGCGGATGCGTATCAGCTTCATCATGATCAGGGGTATCAAGTCTTGGGTTGCTACCAGGTACCGGTGGTTGGCAACGAGAAACCCGTTACTGTAGACCGCGTCAATTGTGGCTAGGAGTTGGTTATCGCGCATGATATAGTTGTCGTAGCCTGAAATCACTCCGTAGCGCTTTCGTAGTGCCGAACCGGTGGCGGACTCGAACGAGGTAAGGTCGATCTGCTGTAAACCACGAACCGTATAAGCGCTGGAGCGACGTCGTCGGGCTATTCCATGGACTCCGCCACTATCTTCAAATCGAGATACTTTGCGTGCAGCAATGTAGCCGATCACGAGAATGATCGGGCTAAAAATCGAAATGACGATTGACGAGACAACGTAAATGCGGTTGTCTGGAATCTCGTACGACGTTAGTAGATCCATTGGCGATAGGCCTGCCAACCCAGCGTTTACTTTCAGTAAACCTCGAGTGGTATCCGCTATGGCGAAATTTGCGATGTTCGTCCTGAGTACTGGAAACAAATTCGCTAGTTGTACGCGGTATCCCCAGCCCAGTTCAAATGTCAGAAACGCCAGTAAAGGGTCTACACGTTCGCGAGCTAGATAGCTCAGCAGGCTCACTAAGTTCAGATACACAGCAAGCAAGTCGACGTGCACCAGTTCCGGTCGGTAGTAAATGACATGTTGGTTCGTGATGGAATCCCCGATGGAAATGCACATCTTCGTGATCGTCCAGTACCCGTTTAAATGATTGCAAACGAGTACCAACACCCCGCGATACAACAGCATGTTGGAGATCGCCGAAAAAGCGTCGCCCACCCACACGTGTCCTGCACAGAGTCGCCGGTAAATAACAAAAGACAGCACGCCCAAGTCGAAGATTGCCATGAGTTCGAAAATGCCGAGGGTTGCGTGTGTCCATGCCCACGAATCGTGGAGTACTGCTCTGCTATACCATCGCCATTCTCGCAGCTCTGAGACTGGGTCGCTAGATAGCTCCAGCCGCGCCGTCTCGATGTTTGACTGTGATGTTGGATCGCGCTTATAGCGACCAAATCGGCGAGCCATACGCACACGTTTGGCAGGGTCCAAATTGCGTTGACTTGGTAGCGTCTCCAGCATCCAGTAGTTGTCGCCATCAATTCCTTCTAACTCCGAGTACAAAAACTCTGGGTCGGCAACGTAAGGGTAATTGAGCGCAACAGCAATTTGGTACTCCAGTGTTTTCACTCGCATGTCGTCGATAGCTGCGACAAGCAGTACCATTCCCGGTCCTCGCTGGAACTGTTGGGCTACTTCGTAGTCCTGCGCTGATAAAGATGTCGACAATAACATCACTTGTGTTGGATTGCTCGTCCTGCGGACAAGGTAATACACACGCACCACCGTTCGATCGCCTGATACGAGCAGATCGAATGTGCAGTCTACGACCGGCACAATTAGTTCCAGCTCCTTCACGTACGACAAATTGTAGGATGCGTGTGCTTGTAGTCTTGAAAAGATAAAACGCAGGAACTCGTTGCTGTAGATCTGATCGTCGAAATGAGGAAGATCCGAGCAAGTCGTGAACGATTGTGCCGAGGCTGTCGCAAGGTAGAGGGAATCATTGCGGGGGGAGGTCGATCCCTCAAGGATGTTTCGGACAAGAGGACTCTCTTGGATTGTTGTAGTGCCGGCGTAGTTGGAGATGAGGTTCGCTGTGTGGATTTCAACAGGTAGGTCGTGTGACACGGTTCCACGGAGCACTTGAAGCGCCGTTGAGAAGGACTGCAGAGATATTACAATGTAGGCGATTGCAATCGCAAACACGGTTGTTCGATAAAGCAGAAATCCCACTCGCGACAGCGATAGCGCTTCAGGTGGCTGGATAAACTTGTCCGCAGGAAGATATGTTGAAGGACGGTGTTCGTGCTCGCGCTTGGGTGCGTGTTTGCCCTCACGCTTCGGTATCTGTTTGGCGCTCGTGGAGGGCAGATCCTCCGCAGAGATGTCATCCATTGATACGTCTGTATCGTCGGCAGGCGGGGGGTCGGAGGCTGGTGTGCCCTTCATCGGGATTCCTCGTCTGGCAAATTCTAAAATGAACGAGATGCTCGGAATATTCATAAGATCATGAACCGTTTCAGAAGCCAAGCCCTCGAGACAAGGCTAGTTCGTCTGTGGAACTTGTCGCGATTTCAATATGTTTGCCGGAGTAGTCCTTTATACCAACCCTGTGCATCGCAGAAGCCACAGCAATCTCATATCAACTGAGCCGCGTAATCTGCTTCTTCGGTGTCTTATGAAGAAACTACTTTGGAACGAGGATTCGTGACATGTCTTCACGACCGATGTCCTCGGCTCGATCTTGTGCGAGGCAACGAAAGCTTTTGCAAAACCAAATAAGTCCCAAACTTATTATTATTATTAAAAAGAATTGAAGTTTTCATAAACATTTTGCAAGTTATCTTTCTGTGTGCAATCCTTCTCTGTCTAGGCAAGTGCAGTGACATCTAAGTGAAGCAAGTCGCGCCAGGTAATCGTTGTCGGGTACACTAGTGTGGACGTCTCCTTTACTAGATTATTCTCCATGACTTCATACACGAAGATGTTGGTAAAGCGTACCCGAGTCAGCTTCATCAGAATCATCGGCAACAGATCTCGCGCACCTACGAGAAACTTGCCGTTTGCAACGAGGAATCCATTCCCGTAGACTGCATCAATCGAGGCGATGAGCTGTTTGTCATGCGCCACGTAGTTATCATAGCTCGAGATCACCCCAAAGCGCTTGACAAGTGCGGCACCTGTAGCCACTTCGAAGGAGGTGAGGTCGTCTTGCTCAAAACCCCTCCTGAACGCACTCGAGCGACGACGAACAGTAAATGCTCGTTTTTCACCAGCCATTGGCACTGGTACACTCGCATACCTTGTCGACTTCCGGCCAGCAATATATGCCAGCATCAGAACGATGGGACTGCAGATTGAAAGCACCGCTGAAAACACAACCGGTTTTCGATCACTCTCAATCGGGTATGCAGTCAGGAGTTCAATCGGAGATAAACTCGCCAAACCAGGGCTCACGTCCAACAGACCTAAAGTTGCATCAGCCACTGCGAAGTCAGTGATATGCTTCGCCAGAGCGGGGAATAAATTCGCTAATTCTAATCGGCATGCCCATCCTAACTCGAATGTCAGAAATGCTACCAGCGGATCCACGCGTTCACGAACCAGATAGCTTAAAACACTTGCCAAGTTCAAATACACCGACAGCAGATCTGCGTGCACCAGCTCTGGGCGATAGTAGATGACGTGTTGGCCAGTGATGGAGTCTCCGATGGAGATGCACATTTTCGTAATCGTCCAGTATCCGTTTAAGTGACTGCAGATCAATACGATCACGCCCCGGTACAAGAGCATATTCGACATTGTAGCGAATGCATCCCCAACCCAGACATGGCCCTTACGAAAGCGTCTGTAGATCACAAACGCCAGCACGCTCAAGTTGAACATATCATTGAGCGCGAAGAGCCCATGGATAGCATGTGTCCACGCCCATGAATCGTGCAAGACAGCGCGGCCGTACCACCTCCATTCTTGAAGCTCCGTAGCCGGGTCACTTGGGAGATCCCAATGCGCTGTCTCGATATTCGACTGCGCAGTCGGGTCACCTTTGTAGCGACCAAAGCGGCGAGCCATTCGCACTTCCTTTGCAGGATCCAGGTTGCGTTGATTCGGCAGCGTTTTCAAAAGCCAGTAGTTATCACCGTCGATGCCTTCCAGCTCCGAGTACGCAAATTCTGGCTCAGCGACGTACGGATAGTTGAGTGCGACAGCGATGTTGTGCTCCAGCCCTGTCGCTTGCGTGTTGTTGATAGCCGCAACAAGAAGCGCCGTCCCAGCTCCTCTTTGAAATTGCTGCGCCACTTGGTAATCTTGAGCTGACAGTGACGTCGACAGCAGCAACACTTGCTCTGGATCAATCTTCTCGCGAGCTAAATAATACACGCGCAACACTGTCGGATCACCTAACACCAGTAGCTCAAACGTGCAATCCACTACCGGAACTATGAGCTCGAGCTCTGTCACGTAAGATAGATTGTAGGATGCGTGCGCCTGGAGTCTTGAGAAGATGAAGCGCAGATAGGTATTGCTGTAGATATCCGAATTGTAGCGAGCAACATTTGAGCAACCCGTGTGGGACTGAGCTGACGGAGTCTCGAGGTAGACTGAATAATTGCGAGGAGTGGTCGAACCCTCTAGCACTTGTTGAACGAGTGGGCTCTCCTTGATTGAAGCCGTGCCAGCGTAGCCAGTGATGAGGCTGGCAGTAAAAATCTCAATTGGCAAATCGCGCGACACCTGACCACGTAAGATCACGACAGCAGTCGAAAATGATTCGAGGGATATCATCACACACAGAATCGCTACCACTAGCACTGCCACGCGATGCATTAGGCGCAAAATCCGCATCTCCGGTGTGCCTTCTGGAGGTTGCAGAAGTTTGTCGATCGAGCCTAAGGCCTTTTGCGATAGGCTGGGCCTCAGCTTTGGCAGGTCAGCGATGTCGGTGAAGCCGATCTCTCCCATGCTTGATCAAATGTCCCGAAATGGAAACTCGTCCAGGTAGTTCCTTGGGGTTGTCGTTGCTTGTATACAAGGGTGTTAGCAGGAGAAATTGCAGTTGTGAAATGCCACCACTGTTAGAGAACTGGCTCATTGATGTCGGTCAGGTTTTTATCTGCGCTGACCTCTTCCAGGCTATTTCGGTTTGATCTTGTCTGATTTACGTATTCCATTTGTCAATGAAACAATCCTTGTGTTCTTAGTGTTGTGTATTGCCAAATGATCTCACTTCGTCCTCGACTTCTCGCACGTATACTTCTCGCACGTATGCACATGGTAGGATTCTCACACGAGTGGAGCCGCGTGTGGAAGCTTAAATTCATCGACAACACCAACTATGGTTGGTCGCAGCTTGCAAAGAATCCAACACAAATAAAACTTGCAAAAATATTGAGTCTGTATGCAGTTCGTCTATGCTAGGATGTTTATGTTAAGAAAGATCAGGTCTTGCCAGCTCAGAGTCTCCGGATATACTAGCTGCGCTGTTCGTTGAACGGTGTTGCCATCTACAGCGTACACGTACACATTCGTAAATCGTGACCGAAGAGCTTTGATCATGATGATCGAGAGCAGATCCTTCGAGCCCACAAGAAATCTCCCGTTCGCTACCACGTATCCAGAGCAGTACACACCATCAGCAGAAGCAAATTTGAGGCCCTTGAAGAACACGTAGTTTTTATAGTCGGAAATGAGACCGTAGCGTGCTTCGAGCTCAGCTCCTGTGGATATTTCGAAGTTGGTGAGATTTCCCTTCTGTGCAGTGGCAGCTTTTTCGTTGGTGGAACGATCGGCGGTACTGCGTCCTGTGACTCCTGTGGGCGTTTGATCTGGGTAAAACCGATGATAAACCTTCCGCATGCCCACGTATACAAAGATCAGCACTATCAGCAGAAGTTTGGGGAATAATGAGGCAGCCAAGAATCCGAAGTCGATTCCATTGAGCATGTGCGTGGTCCAAAGACGCATGGCGGAGAGTTTTTTCTGCGCGTCCGTGACGGTGGCAATACCCGCACGGTATTCTGTGTCAGCGTAATTCACTACCGCCTTCAGTACAGACGCCGAGCCACGAATAATGTCCTGTCGACTAGAGTGAATTATCTCGAAAAGAAAGAGAGCAAATGCAGGATCAATGCGCTCTTTGGTGAGTCGTCCAATGATCCCAATAATGCTGAGAAACATTACCAGGAGATCCGCGTGTGCCAGCTCGGCATGAATAGGGATCTTCTGTGTTCCGGAGATATCGTTCGCGTTTGAAAGACAAAACTCTACGAGAGTCCAGTACTCGTTCACATACCAAGAAGCCATCACCAGCAGCCCCCTCATCATTAATGTACCATTCGACACGGACGCAAAGGCGTCGCCAATCCAGATTTTGCCCATGCGTAGGTTGCGAAACACAACGATTGACAGCACACCCAGCGAAAAAATCGTCTGCCAAGCGAATAGCAAGTGAATGCCGTGAACCCAAGCCCACGAGTCGAAGATGATCGGCTCACCGTACCATTCCCACTCCGAAAGTGCGCGTGCAGGGCTGTCCTTCTCTATTTTCCAGTACAAATTGCGCATATTCGCCTGCTCGGACTCCGCATGAAGATAGAAGCCGCGACGTCGAGCTGTGCGTGCGTGGATAACGGGATCAATCGATATATTGTGCGGAACACTTGCCATTTCCCAGTACCCGTCTGAAGCGACCCCTTCGAGAGTAAACACGAAAGAAGCCGGGGTACTTGTGTACGGGGCATCCAAGGCAAGCACGAAGTATTGGTCCACTGTAGTGGAGCGCATGTCACTCACAGGAAAGAGTGTGGCCAAGAGAGCTGGCCCACGTCGACTCTGCTCCGGGATGCGATAGTCTTGCACAGAGAGTGACACGGCTACGATGTAAACGTCCTCCGGGTCGCTTTTGTGGCGAACCAAGTTAAACACGCGAAGCAAGCTCGAGTCGCCGGTCACCAGAGGAGGGGACGTGCAGTCCACGATCCCCATGATAAATTCCAGGTCCTGAAGCATTGTGAGGTTGTATGCGCTGGCTGCAGTGATTCCTAAAAATCCGCCGTACATATTCGCCTCGCCGTAGATGCCCGCATCAAACATCTCGACGTTGCCGCAGTTCTCGAACGACGTGGAGGTAGCTGACTGCAGATACAGCGTCTTGTTGGTCGGTGTCGTGTCCCCACCCAGCACCCTCTGGACAAGCGGGCTGTCGCGGATCAGTCCACCTCCGGTGTACCCCACGATAAGTTCGGCTTCCATGGTCCCGAACGACTGTGTCCCAACGTTAGTCCCTTGCAACACGGCAAGTGTCTTGTACGTTGCCTGGAGCCCGACGCCGGCGTACATCAGTGCCGCAGCTACTCCTGCAATGCGTCGCACCAGGTTGAAGAGCTGGGCCCCTGTGATCCGCTTCTTGTTTTGGCCGGGTCGCTTGTGCCGTGAATGCACCGTGTGGGCATTTTTCGCCGGAGCAACGCGCGCCATGAGGCCCGTCATCCCGCCGGCGCTTCCGACTCGATTTCACGCAGGCCCGCGTCGACTATCCAGTGAGTTGCGGAGGTGGGAGCACGAGGCACCAGAACGTGAGGAGTGCAGTCGTCTAAATGCGGTGGTCGCGGAAATAGCTGCAGGTGACTTGCTGAGGCTCGGCTGGAATAGGCATCGGAAGCAGGCACTGCTTGCTGTGAGTTGGACGGTTGTGCTCGACTGTCATCGCACCGGACCACAATGCTACGTGCAGTTTCGAGTGTCCAATGCTGACAACCAAGGGCCAATGTCGACTCGCTGGTCGCTTGAGCAGCCCGGCAAAGCGGGGCCCAAGGCTGCCAGCAGCACTTGCAATGTGACAGCCACTGGTATCCACCAAGATGGTGTCACAGACATGCAAAACTGAAGCACGCGCTGACGTACGACGCGAGGAGCTCATTCCCCAACGCGACGCCGACCAAGCAGAGCAGCCGCAGTGACAGCCATGGCAGCGAAGGACGCGGCGCCGACGCCGGACGTGGACTACGTGCTCGTGGACTTCGAG
>JAHWLF010000339.1:0-15504 GCA_024679295.1 Phytophthora parvispora
CGATGACATCCAAAAACCTTCCCCAATCATCAGTTCTTCGAACTGCGAATTGTTCCCAAACTATTTATTTTGTAGCGATATTGGTGGTATACCATCGTTATAAAAGTTGTGGACATGGATACTACGCGTCCGTCATCCTCATACGAACTCAAGTTATACGTATCCGAACACCTCGAACATTACTCCTTCATTCGGAGCACATTGCCAATTCATATTCCGGCACCGAGCGCCAATACGGCAAGCGATTCTAAATCATCATGCGCCACTGTAGTTTCTGTCTAGAAGGGCGGGGAGTGCTATCGTCAATCGGGTGGTGCTCCTCCTTACGTTTTGCACTTCGCTCGGTCTATTTTGCGTTGCTCCAGCGAGTGCATGTTGTGGTTTCTTAGGCTTTTCAAAAAGCGAAGCTTGTTCACTAGCACTAAGTACCAGACAGACAAGTCTCCCCGATGATGCTAGCTCTTTTAGAGTACTCACACAGCTTTGGGTCGATGATAATACCGTCAAACGTCGACAAGATTCAAGATGTTACTCTGGATATAAAATCCATTGAGTTAACGAAGGACATTTGTTTTAGGCGTATCCGCTACGGGGACGTCAACGGGCCTAGCCCATAGGAGTCGCGGTATGCCACGAGTTTCTTGAAATTCTCCTTGGAGTACACTTCACGTCCATTGAGAGACAGCCCCAATCTCTCGCGCGCTTTCTGAGGGGTTCTTCTGAGCAGGTACTTCCAAATGGCAAACTCGAATTTCCACACGGTTTCCTTCTTAAACTTGGAGGCAGCTTCCTTGACGATGATATCCACGTTGGGCGATCGCTCTTCTGACGCAGCATTCGTGGTGGGGCTTCGTAGAAATCTTCGCTCGACGAAAGCGTCCTTGTCACCCGGGGACGGATCTGATAACGCCGTCGACTCACGCGTAGCTGGCTGAGCGTCTTCCGCTCCCGTCAGAGCATTGCTGAGCACGAAGAGAGTTGCCAACACTAGTAGCACGAAATGCGCGCGCTGCATCAGGTCTTGGTCGTCGTTCTGGGGTGTTCTTGGGTAGTCGAGCACAAAATGCGCACTGAAACCGCTGGGGCAAGCTGACCAAGGGGAACCAAGGGAAAGGTTCATATCGGCCAGATAGCGGTGTGCCCGTATGTCCGGTGATTCAATTTTTTATTGATCTCATATGCACCGGTTGGGGCGGAGGCGCCAGCAATAAAACACTATATCATGAATACCACCATGGAGCATCGTCAACATTCGCAGCCATGAAAGTCTAGGCGCTTGTACTCGTTAAAGAAGAAGAAAATTGATTAACTGTTTACTTGACATCGCTTGTACTCGTTAAAGATCGGTCATATAGATCAAACAGTCTCTGCGACAGTAAAAACATACAAGGAGTCGCTTTCTAGTGGCGTCCACAACACTACCTGTAATATTGTCCTTCCTCGCGTGTTATCCTTGCTGAACGTAAAGTTTAGTAATTACGAATGATCACGTGCCGACTTGGCTCGCATTTCGATGTAAACCAAATCGAGCGCCCCCATCTTGTATCCCGTGAGCTCTCTGGTGAAACTGGGGATGGGGAGTGCTGTGCATTCAAAAGAGTATGTACGGACGTCCAAGCAACCGTTGACCTTGCAAGCTAATAACATCTACTCGATACTTAAAATGGTATCCATGTTAAGTCAATACATACCAACAAGTTTGACACGATACTTGTTTTTGCAGAAGTCAAACCCGAAGAGTGCGATGCACAGCAAATAGATGCAGATTGGTTTGGAGAACGAAATGGATGTAGCATAGCGTATGTGTATATGCCAACAAAGAAACCACGACAGTACAAAAGGCAAAAACGCATTCGCACCGCATCTAAAGCTCTCATAACGTATGGAGTAAGCATCGAGCAACATCCATTTTATAGCGGATGGAGTAAGCATGGAGCAACAACCATTTCTTATTCGCAACTGCCAAAAACAAAATCTTTGATGTGGCTAAGCTACTAACATGCCAAACAATATTTCGATGGAAAGCTGTTGCTCGTAGTATAATTTCCCAGCGGGCGTACACGATTGTCGATCTACCACCAGCTCCGCCACGCTCTGATATTGGCATTTACAATCCCACAATTTCCGCAATACTTCATTAACACAACAAGGCGTGCGTCTAGGTAAGCTAAGTACCTGGAAGTAACAATAGTTGGGTGGAAGCTTATGCAGCATCGGACCAATAAGGCTAGCAAACCGATGTTTTTCCTACAAACGCACTTCGACGTAGCAAAACACACCGCCATATCGTATCATATTGGATCGTAAGTATTCAACAACGCTTTCGCTACAAATCTGCAATTCATTGTGGGCTCGTGGTTACAAGCATTTATGTTGTGAGCTTAATTTGCCTCAAATCGGAAGCTCATTTTTAAAGTATCATGTCTTTCGTACTAGTAGTTGGTAAAAACGTAGTGCACAGGATACGAGGGACTCTTGTCAGAAAGAAATTGAGTTGATTGATCCTGACAGCGGTCTCAACGATGGATGATGTTCATATAGTGCATACAGGTATATCTAGATATCCCAGCAAAGCTATTTATCTTGATACAATGGCGAGGGAGGGTTGTTTCAGAGTTGAAAATGCAGAGTCGCTGAAAGGATTTCAAGAATTCCAGCACGAATCTAAATCGGTGTCAAGGGTAGTCTAAGAGGTAGTCTTAGAGGTATATCGAGTGGTGTAAGCACTACATTTGTTTTACTGCGACCTTGGCTACTTTCAGAGCTAGCATATTGAAGCTACCGCTTTGAGATTCCAGCTACCAGACAGTACCGGGGCTTAAAGGTACGCGCAGGGAGTGTTGCCCATGCGACTCGGTTGACAGCATTCAGAGGAGGTAATCACGCGCTCCATGCAGCAACGATATCCGTGGTTGTCTCAGCCGACGCTGACCCAGATGCTAGAGGGGAAATGCTGGCTTCAGGGGGGAGCAATAGCAGCTTCGATTGCTAGGGCCCAAGCGAACGAGATCAAGAAGTTCATTCCTTTGGTGTTCTTCGGTTACCGGGGTAGATATCTTGGCGAATTGTAAAGCGGGCTCTTTTTGCTTCCGAGTTCTACTCACTAACCAACAAAAGAGAATGTTCTGCAGTGCAGAGCGCAACAGCGATTACAGCGCTTCAACCGCAGAGCTGCGTGCGGTAAGTATATCCAACCATTGGCAATCGCAGCTCGAATGATTCGGTACCTGATCAATACGGGCATATTTGCACAACAACGGATTAGTCAAATCTCTTATCGAACAGCAATCTATACACTTTATTCGAGCAGTCTTTAAAACATGACAAACTTACATGTAATTAGAGTTCTAAATGAGCAGGGATTTGACTTGCCTCCTATTATGTTGCTGCTCTCAAAGCGCGAACAGGCGTTATTGCAACGGACCTCCATACACCAACAGGAGCCCGTCCATTACTTTCAAATATCCACAGTTAGCACGTTGGTGTGATGAATACAATTTGTAAGCAGATTTTAGAGTGGTCGGAAGTCACGAGCCTAGCGGTAAGAGACTTCGACCACTGGCGAGAGTATCAAAATCCTCTTCTTGGATAAACTAGAATTTTTAAGGTCGTGGTATCTCTGAAAGCTGATTGACGCTCGGCTGCTCGGTACGTTCCCAAAATACGGACTCTTGGTCACCAAGCCTCGCGTTCTTTGGCTACGGCAGTGGGCCCCTCCCATAGAAACGTTCGTACGCTTGCAATTGCTTATGATTCTTGTGCCAGTATACGGCTGGTCCCATATTTCCCATTCCAAGTGTTTGGCGCGCAACGTGCGTGTCTCGTCGGAGAATATGCTTCCAAAGAGCAAACTTGATCTTCCAGAACACGGTCTTCTTCACCTTGGAGGCGGCAGCTTT
Organism: Phytophthora parvispora; assembly: GCA_024679295.1. Classification (NCBI taxonomy): domain Eukaryota; phylum Oomycota; class Peronosporomycetes; order Peronosporales; family Peronosporaceae; genus Phytophthora; species Phytophthora parvispora. The sequence continues at coordinate 3,900 of JAHWLF010000339.1, forward strand.
GATGATAATATCCATATTCGGCGACCGATCTTCCGTGACAGAAGCCTTGGTGACTCTCAGAAACCTTTTTCCGTCCATGGTACCAGGGATCGTTTTAGATTGGTCAGGTGGGAAGCTTGGTGGGATCGTGGCCTTCTGTCCGTCTGCTGTCGCTGACAGAGCGTTGGGGATCGAGAGGAAGGAGACTACAGCCAGTTACGCACAGCGCCACAGCATCATTGCGCTCTTGGTAGTCGTTCTCGAAGCCTATTGTGCAGTCGAGCTCGAGTTCGAAACTGGATGGCAGAATCTGTAGGACGAAAACGTCGACCAAAAGATTATGAGACTGAGACCGTAATACAGGTCACCTGCTTTGCAGCATGCTTGAAGGCGTTTATGTGACAGTAACCGTCATGCATACGATACACTGGGCACAGCTTTACAATTTAAATTGTTCTTGTATTAATTAGTGTCGATACGTAGAACTTTGGCACAACTAACAAAGCCGCGCATGCAAACTATTCAAGGTCCTTCAGCGGATGCGTTGCATTTATTCGCAGGGAGATGTTGTGGCAACGAAGAAGTCCATAACTTGCGCGATTGTACCTGTCTCAACATTTGGATTGTTCAAATTTGAGGGTTAGAAGCATACAACGAAAAGAATGAGTAAGGAAAAAAGAAATTAGTTCGTAAGGCTGTAGTTTTCAGTCGACAAACATTTTCTCTTTGCAATGCCCGAGGGATTGGGCGTTTATTGATTCTTGTTGTTGAATCGAGGTTCATTGTTGTCTCGATAACCAGAAAAACAAACGAGCTCGTGTTATCTTTCCTTCAACAGTATATTTCCCCGTACACCTCTCTGTCGGTATCTACGTAGTAGATCACGACGCCGGAATTCCGTCTACGTCGACAATTGCTTTCGGTTTTGGACGGCACTTGCCAGGTGAGAGAATCCAGCTCAATGAGTGGGTTCCAACTGTAGAGCTGATCGCTTCCAATAGTAGAATGAATTGCAAACCTCCAAGTCTACCTTCATTCCGAGTGCTAGTTTTATGGACCCACCCCAGTCTCCGCAGCACCCACCATACCCCCATCGCACGTGATGACCTGGCCAGAGATCCATCCCGACGCTTTAGACGCCAGGAAAATCGCCAACCCGGCCATGTCGGAGTCTTGGCCCATGCTCTCCGTTGGAATCTCCTGCTTTATCTTGTCGAAAGGCTTGCCCGTCACATACGCAATCCCCTCCGACATCTTTGACGGCACCAAGCCGGGTGCGATGGCGTTCACCAAAATATGGCCGCCATTTGGGCGGCGGGCTAACTTGGCCGCTAGCGCGCGTGTCATGTGGTGGACCGCTGCCTTCGACGTGTCGTACGCGATCGTGTCGATCTTCTGCGGCATGAAACCCGCGATGGACCCAATGTTGATGACACGCGCTCCATCAGCGGACGTTGCGGCAGCGTCCAGGAGCGGCAACAAGAAGCGCGTCAGAAGGTAAGGCGCCGTCACATTCAGCGACAAAGTCTCGTTCCAAGCTGCAAGTACAAAGTCGTTAGTCCTATTAGCCTCCCTTAAACAGCATTGCAACACTACAACAAACCAGATTCTGGCGTGCTCTCCACGGGGGTCTCCATTCCAGTGGCCGAGTTGTTCACAAGAACGTTAACACGAATCTCCCTCTTGGCGATTTCATCGGCCAAAGCTTTGCACGCCTCCTCGCCGGACAAATCCGCTTGCAACTGCACGAAAAGTTACAATGATAACAAGTGTGAAGTCATCAAATTATCGTTACATGTGCCCCTCTCTACATGCCCTCCCCCCTTACCGGGACGCATTTACCGGGTCCCTTGGCATTGAGCTCGTCTGCAGTAGCTTGGCACGCGTCGAGGTTGCGCGATGCGATGTAGACGTTCGCTCCGTTCTGCACGAACCCGTCCGCGATCATCTTCCCGATTCCACGCCCGCCACCGGTGACGATGACCACTTTGTCCTTGACGTTGAAGAGTTGGCTCACGTTCAAAGAGGTCATGACTGTGAGAAGGTGTTAGTAGGTCGGCTGCTGGATGTTAGGCAAAATGTGTTGTGTGGGGATTGAATGCAGGAGCTTTGACCAGCTAGTGGTGGAATATGGGCGGAATTGACTTCGGCGCCATGTTCTTCAAGAAGTGAGGCTGGTCTTGATTGATCTGATAACAAAGTGAATGGGAGTGAAAATGAATGAAGTGTTCGCTCACAAAATCAAGTGTTGCAGTCACTGTACGATAATGTGTGGCTCCTACCACGGCGGCTCGGCTCAAGTAGCTTCGTTTGCAGCAGAAACGACGGGGGTCATTGGCCGGTGCAGTTGCAGTTCTCGCCTCGTCTTGCAGTGACTTGCCCGAGCCTTCCGTTTCTCACCTATCTACTGTAGCCCCGGATGAACTTGTGTTCTACGTCGAGCCCGTTTAGCTTCATCCATCAAGGTAGAAGGACAGTGAAACACATTTTACTATGCTGTACACCTCTCATGCCCAAATCTTGCATCCGTTCATTGTGTGCCATGCCATAAGTAGGTGTACTAGATATCCCGTGCCGTGAAAGTGCGACGCATGGTTCCTACTTAATGACAATTAGGGGGAATCGAATCTGATTAACTACCTCAGACACTAATTAATGACAATTAGCCGTGTCATGTGCTATCTATGTGGTGCTTGTGACGCGCGCCAAACGGTTTGTTCGGCTCTGAATTACTGTATCATGTACATATTTACCAGTTTCAACACCCTTTACGCAAGTATCTTGCTGTGGGATTGCAAGCACGGTTAAAATTGGGTCTTGCATAAGAAACCTGCGATTCTTGACCCTCCTGTTTTCTCCTCTGGTTGTCTCGTAATTCAAAGTAGCATGAGTGGAGACGTTGTTGGGCAAGAACGGCTTCTGTAGGTACGGCACACCGCGGTTCATGTTTACGAGTTCATGCTTTCCGTGACACAGACACAAAATGTAGAACAATCCGAATCCGCATGTTGCTGAAATACATGTGTAGCTGCACAACCTTTGGTAGGCTCCTCACGACAAACCATGACATCCATAGTTTATTGCCAACAACGCCCGAATATGCTTGAGGTATCCGGATAATAATAAGAGGCAACATGAGCGGCATACCAATAATCTGTACTGTAGTAAGCTTACATTAAAAATTCTAGCGCCGTGCAGAAGGTTGTTGAGCTCACGGCCCTTTCGGACGCCTTTCAGCGGAAGGAATCCGGTCTTGCCATATGAAAGGCGGCAGTTGCCCCACTGGCGCGCTGATCTAGGCGCAAGATGCAGCGTGGGATGGTGTCCGCAACAGCCGGTGCCGGCGACTCCGTATGAATGACGAAATATGACTCGGCATACCAACGGTAAGTTACCTTGATGGAGTTTGCGGTCACCCGGACCAAAGTTTCCTTTACTTCCGTACGGTACCCTGGCAGACATCGGGGTGTATACGATCCGATCTGCTGCGAGTCGCGTTGTCGTAGCGCTATCTGAACACCATAGTCTTTTCCTGCCGATGCCTACCGGTAGCATGCAATTCAGCGTACAAGGTGCTCAATGACATCAAGGAGGAATCGCTTAGCATAACCCCCTCACACGGCCAAGCGCCAGCTTCCGGGTAGGCACTGAAATAAGTGCCTGAAATACGCCACCAGTACATGCACTGTAACTGGGGCCCTCAGCTTGGATGCAAGTGTGGCTTCAAACTCAAGCCTTCAAATGGATACAGCGTGGTGAACCCTATCTTTCCTGATTCCCATCTCTTCTTCTGATCGAGTTGAAGAGAAGGGTACGGTTCGTCCTGCAATCCTCGAGCTTTGCCTGGGTTGCGGACAGTAAAAGGATCGAGTACGGCGATAAACCAGTCGTTCCGGGTGCAGCATGTCTCCGTTCTGGAAGCGCTACTTGCTCAGTTCGCGAATTACTCTCCGGTGATCAAGTCTCAAGAGCCATGCGTTTCGCTTACGTCGTTCTCGTATCTGCTGTCGCTCTGCTCGCTGGCAGCAATAGCCTGGCCACGGCTGAAGTCAACAACAACGAGGTTTCTCAACTGACTTCTCCTGAAGTTGCGCGCGCCGTCGCTCCTGAGGACAGTGAGAAGCGATTCCTGAGGTCCGACAATGTCGAAGAGAAAACCGATAAGACTGAGGACAATGAAGAAGAAAAGGGTCTGTTCGACTACATGATCGACAACGCCATCGCAAAGAGGAAGTACCGCAGGTGGTACCGCGCTGGAATGGACCCCAAGGATGTCAAGACGATGATGAAGAAGCGTGAGGCACAAGGCGCATATGTGGACTGGCCTCTCGCTAACGGCTACGAAAGGTACTACCGTCGTAGAAGAAACAGCATTTGGTACTGGTGAGGAGAAAAAATACTCGTCTGGTCCGCTTACCATCCAGTCAATGAACACAAATCTTGTTTTTGTACTGAGGACAACTTATCTCGACCATGTCGTGAAAACGCCGTTAGACCGAGTGTAACGAAAAGCTCTGCCCAAACTTCGTTTTGGAACAATCATCAATTTGATGCTTGTTTTTAAACGACATCAACACCATTATACTAAGCGAAACAATTGCCTGCTGGAAGACGCGCGCGTGGTCGATGTAAGACAAACGAAGTACTACTACTGTAGTATAATACGTAGTAGTTCTAAAACACAGCGCTGAAAGCCAGTCGGCAGTGTGCAGTACACTGCATCCGTGACCCGGAAATGAGGAAGTACAGTAGTGGCGCAATGGCTGTAGAAAAAGCACGTCGCCTGCCGGAAGGACTATCAGCTGAAGGATAGTTTACCCCTTACAAACTTAATTCCAGGAAATACACATGAGAAATGTCGTTCAGTGCGTGCAATACAACTTTTGGTTCTGCTACGTGACGCATAATTTGATCATGCATCTGTCGCTTAAAATTTAAGAAAGGAAGATTTCACGCGATAGCGATAGGTAGTGCTCTCGATCAAAACTGACGGTCAAGTTTTATGTTTTTTGTCTACTTCGAAGTATTATGAGTTAGGACGGTTATGTATTGTGCATGGACGATATCATCAAGGTCCTTCTTAGTAAGCGTTTATGTGGAGGGCGCGCTTTACTCAAAAATGGAAGGAAGACTAACAGTATCTGTATATTGCGTCTCAATCATTCGGCACAAACCACACTTTCCAACAAGAAACACTAGATTCGGCTTCGCAAGGTCTTTTGAAAGCGCTGACATTTTTCACTGGGTCAGTTTTCGCCTACAGCTTCGACGGTCCGACTCCGGTCTCCGCAGCGCCGACCATGCCTCCATCGGCCGTGATAATCTGGCCCGAAATCCACCCCGATGCCTTCGACGCTAGGAAAACGGCCAATCCAGCCATGTCCGAGTCCTGGCCCATGCGCCCAACAGGGATCGCGTCGCCAATCTCGTCGAAGGGCTTGCCCGTCACGTACGCAACTCCCTCCGTCAGCCTCGACGGAACGTATCCCGGCGTGATAGCGTTCACCAGAATGTGACCTCCATTCGGCCGACGAGCCAGCTTTGCCGCCAGTACACGAGTCAAATGGTGCAGCGCCGCCTTGGACGAATCGTACACCATCGTGTTCACCTTCTGCGGCATGAGACCGCCAATAGACCCAATGTTGATCACACGAGCCAGGTCCGAAGACTCGGCAGCCACATCCAGCAGAGGCAGCAGGAACCGAGTGAGCAGGTAGGCCGACGTCACGTTCAGGGCGAACGTCTCGCTCCACGCTGCACCAACAAGGCCACACAAGTCAGCAAACAACAAACTGTTTAACCCCCGACAGTCAAGTAACGTACCGGAAGCCGGGGTGCTTTCGACAGGGGTATCACCTCCATCGCCCGAGTTGTTGACGAGCACGTCAAGACGGGACTCGCGCTTGGTGATCTCGTCAGCGAACGCCTTGCACTGCTCCTCGCTGGTCAAATCCACTTGCAGCTGCAACCGCAGTCTTGTCAGACGTAGCAACAACCAGCAGGGTCTCATTTCAGGCGCCTCTTACCGGGATGCAGACTCCGGGGCCCTTGGCGTTGAGCTCCTTGGCCACGGCTTGGCAGACCTCGAGTCTGCGAGATGCGATGTACACTTTGGCCCCGTTCTGCACAAATCCGTCGGCGATCATCTTGCCGATGCCGCTGCCGCCGCCCGTGACGATCACCACCTTGTCTTTGACATTGAACAGCTCGGCGCCACTCAGCGAGCTCATGATTTTTCTTTCACCAACTCGGGTCTCGCGGAGTCGAAGGCCTTGTGCGGCGTCGAGAAGCTTCTGCTGAGCTGATGCAGTCGCCGGGGGAGGTCCAGGGAACTGATCCCTTCCCGTGTGGCATCTCGGGATTGGACAGCTGCAGGAGCATTTCGCTAGTCGTGTGAACGAGAGGCTGGCATGCCTCTACTAGCGAACACAGCTACGTTTGTGTTTTCTGGTACACTGTACATCGGGTTCTGCGCCTGGCGGTGGAGTGCTGCTCCAGGGCCTGTTCATGATGAACTTCATCGCTGGTGTCCTTCAGTGGTTGCAGTTCTCGTCCCCTTCCGGTCTCATCAGACTCTGTCCAGCACCTTGCGCTTGTTCTCATCTCGGCGAAGAAGACCTCCTGCTCGCCCTTGTGCGGGTTTATGAGCTCCAGCACAGTCTTGTGGGCTCTGTGACATCCATACAGCTGCTACAAATGTCAGCGAACTCTCGACGGGCTGCACACTGAGCCGTAACATTTTCCCCAGCGTACAGCGTGGAGACCAGCCTTAAGAGCACGAAGCTCTGGAAGGTTGGTTACTCGGTTTAAAGTGCTCAGCAAGTGGGGCTGCGGTTTCAAACGCTGTCATGCTTCATTTAATCGATAACAACACATCAAAATCTAAAGAACACCACTCATTTGAGTTATCCGACTCATTGGACCGTTATTTTTTTTGCTTAAGCAGTGCCAGTGTTTTTGCCAGCCTTCTTCCACATGTTGATGTAGCGGACGTAGTACTTGTGCTTCCAGTTTTTCACCACCCTGCCTTTCAGGCCGTTCAGCTTCAGAATCTTCCAAACCTCCTTCGGTTCCTTGCCTAGGTAGAGCCACAAGTCTAGTGTCTTCTGGTTGAAGTAACTCGTGAGCTTCCCCAGTACCGGGACAGCTCTTTCTTCACTGGCTTCGTTGTATTCATCTGCCTTGTTATCGACTCTCAGATACCGCTTCGAATCGGCGACGAGCGAGTGAACCGGGACGTCTGGCCTAGAAATCTTTGACTCGGCTTCGATTGAGGATGCAGCCCCACCTGCGACCAGTGTGGCAACGGCAAGAAGGAGAACGCAGCAAACACGCATAATGATGTGCGGGCCGCGACTGCAGGCTATGAGTACTGCTGCGAAAATTCTGGACTGAACGGCAAGCCAGCCGGGAGAAAGGTATTCGCTCACGGCATGAGAGGCCAACTTCAAATCCCGGGCTAAACGAGACCGGCAGCGATCAATGCGCAATTACTTGATCAAGACATACATCCTAAGCATATATATGTATTAGTATACTAATCGATGAGGGGCACGGATAATACGGTGGCTAGCAGGGCACGACGTGCGTATTAGCAAAACGTTTTGCCAAAAAATAGCTAAAAAGGTGCATGTTATGTGTCTCCCCCATTGACAGTATTTTTTTGCGTCAATTGTTTCATAAAAGAACGAATTTTAGTTTTACTCACCACCCCTGGAAGCACTAACTGCACGTACTTCACATCTCACATCGCAGTTCACGAGGTCCTAGAATTATGCATTTGGTTGGCGCAACTGATTTTGTTTTAGCGAGTCCAACGAGTTTTTTTTTCTTTTATGGAGGAATCGGGTTCGTTTATCGAAAGTTTTGCCGCCCATCACACAACGAAGGATTGGCAAGGGGGTCCACCGGTTTGTGAGTAAATTACGAGAGAATTGATGAATTTACGCAGACCGCGAATTTGAGCAAGTTTGCCATGGATTTACAAACCGTATGCAAAACTCAACAGCTGACCCTGCAAGCAGGTCGCCCGCAGTCGGAAACGCATATATTGCGGGGTGAATGGATGCAAAATAGGGAAGGCTCCTTACAAAGATGTCTGGTGTACACATCCACCCCGTAATACATGTATCCCCCTAGAGCACACACCCAAGGACCTCAATAAGGGAGCTTAACCGCGATCGTTACCCCGTCGCTGATGGTTTTAGCTTAACTGAGTTCTGGAAACCCACTTGTTTGTTCGTTAAGTCTCGCTTTGCCGGTGGAGATGCTCTACTACATGCACGTATTGTACGTACTTCAATGAGCACGCAACACCATACTATCCTCGATTGGGAGCAAGACTTCGTGAGCATCTCTGTTCGGACCAGCGGACCAGCTCTTGATGACGTTAGATCGATTAAAGAGACCTTCGATAGAGAATACGCCCCAGTTGCTCTCCAGCCTTTGACGGCATGGGGCAAGAACATATTTGCCACAGTCAGTCTCCTTGGTTGACTGAATGCAATATTGGGAAACGATGAGCAAGGTAAACACACTGCCCTCGAAAATATCAAACCAAAACTGGTGAAGCCACCGACCCAAACTGCATAAACACCCTTTCATCATCGCTGCTCACTCACCATTCCACTCTTGCTTCATCCAAATAGTCTATGACGAGCAGGAGACACAAAGCGGAGCAGTCGATGGATCTTGAGGCTGGGCATATTTCAGGTCACCTTCGTCGCTCGGTTCATCAAACGGGTGTGTCAGAAGCTCGAAAATGCGTTCCACACCGTCGTAGTCGCCTTCATGTGCCAAGTCGATGGCCTGTTGGGCAACGTGGTTGCGCAGCACGAACAACGGGTTTGCCTTGAGCATTCGACGACGACGTTCACCATCACTCGACGCATCGCCGTCTTCTTTCACACGCGAGATGTAGACGTCAACCCAGTCTACCCACGCTGTGCGAATATTTTCCATACGCTCTTCGTCCGTGGTCGCATCTAGCATTTCCTTCGCTGCACGATTGGCCTTCATCTGAGCAACTAGCTCGTGCGTGATACCATACTGCCGAGCGCGCACAGGATTCTCCTGAAGCAGCATTACGATCATGTCGAATTGGGCATCAGAGACACCGCCAGATTCCTGTTCCAACTTGCGTTTCTGCTGAGCCAGAGTCTCAGACACGCCCACGAGTTGGCTCAGCACACACTCACGAGAATCACCGGAGTCGAACACGTCGAGCCCAGAAAGGTACCTGAAGGTGCATGTGAAGTCCGCGCCCGTGTGGGTGAGTACGTCGAATAGCGTGTCAACCAGCATTTTGTCCTCTTTTTCGTCATCGAGCTGAGGTGATAGACCCAGTTTCTCCAACATCAAGCGTATGTACTCGCCACGGTAAACTGAATCAAATACCTCCAGAGCAGGCTCCAGAGCAGCCCGATCCGTCACCAGCCCCAGTTGATCAGCCAGCACGCCGCAGTTCCACTTGCAAATTTCGGGCTGCGCCTCGTAGCGGTAGCGTCCTCTATCGTCCGAGGTGTTGCAAATGTGCTTCGGATCAAAGTGCTCCATAAACCCGAACGGGCCGTAGTCTAGCGTATCCCCCACAATGCTCATGTTGTCCGTGTTCAGCACTCCGTGACAGAACCCCAGCGTCTGCCACTTGGCCACCAGCTTGGCCGTGCGACGCACCACCTCTTCAAAAAACTTCTCATACTTGTTCTCTCCTTCGATTTCCGGGTAGTACTGTCGAATGGTGAAGTCCAGCATCTTGGCCATCATCTCCTGCTTGTTCTCCAAATGGGCGCTGGGCCCCGCCAGCCCCGTGAGTTTGTCCTGGTCCTTGAAAATCTCAAAACTCCCGAACCTCAGAAAACTTTTGGCGATTCGAGTTACCACCGCCGTGGGCTCCATCTTGGCGTTGCCGTTGTAGAAAATATCCCTCAGCACTTGGGTCTCTCTGGACAGGACCACACTGCCCGCCCGGGTTGTGGGCACTCCAAGTGCGAACATGTTCTCGCTGCACAGAAACTCCCTCAAAGTTGATCTCAGCACTTTGCGGCCGTCGGCCGTGCGCGAGTACGGGGTGAGCCCCGAGCCTTTGAGCTGAAGTTCCCATCTCTCGCCCTCCGAGACGATTTCACCCAAATAAAGGGCGGCGCCGTCCCCCAATTGGCCCGAGAAGAACCCAAACTGGTGGCCGCAGTAGCACTGGGCCGCAGTCTCCGAGCCGGGCAGCAGCTCGTTGCCGGCTAAAATGGGCACTAAAGCGTCGATCGGCCGTAAATCCTCGCTATTTTCTTGTTCGTCGCCCCGAATTAGCTCGATGCCCGCTAAAAGCAGGGAATTAGGAGACGTCACCACCAATTCCGGGTTGGCGATGGGCGTGGGCTCCACTCGAGAGAAACACGCGCCCGACACGGCGCCCCGCACAAAGTTCTTGGGCTCTGCGTCGATCGGCAGCTCGCGCAGCACGGCGTTGTCGAAGTGCGCGGTCGGGAGGCATCTCCAGCCGCTCAGCGACCGCGAGAGCCGAGCGCGACCGTTGTTGGCAGCCGTGCGTACCATCATCGGGCCAAAAGGAAAGTGGGATTTCGTTTAACAAATGCAGAGAAGTTGATATGGGTATGGAAAATCGGTTTACAAAGGGTTTGATAGACCTATACCAGATCAAAACGTTTTTAACAGGTATGCCAGGTCATCGGCTGATAACTTGCCGGTGTAGTCGGCCGGAGTGTAACCTATGCGCTTAGCATACACCACGGCGTAGTTTTCCACGATTTCAGTCCTCGGGTCGTTCGGCGGCAGGCTTTTCCCCAGTTTGAACTCGTTCTGGATAGCGGACGGCTTGAATTTCTTGATGAGCCACGAGCCAAATTGCGCCTCCTGCAAACTCTTCCCGAATGTCGCCAGCGTCGGATACTGTTGAAGGGACTGAAACAGCTTCGCCACATCTGCCTCAGATTTCGATGACTGCAGCAAAAAGACGTAGATTTCCCCATCATGCCATCGCCTGCCCCAACTCTTGGTCTGGTACTCCTTCATGAACTTGAGCCATTGCAGTGCGGTCGGGTTACCGTCGAGCTTCACCCCGGCTTTTGCGAGGCGTAGTGATTTGAAAACCTTCTTCGGGTTCGTCCGGGCACTCAGCCACAACTTGTTGGCGAGATTCTCAGCTGAAGGACCGGCCTTCGACAAGAGCCCCGCGAATGTCGATACTCCCGGAACACCACCTCTCTCTTCGTTGGCCGTACCACCAGTTCTTAGAGCCCTGCTCGCAAACTCCACGTTCGTGTCAGCTGCGATCGATTGCTGGTTAGTCGCAGTTAGAGTCGATTTGTCGGCTAGCACTGATGCCGAGGCTTCAGCATGGGAGAAGAGTGCTACAAGTGCCATCCACAGCAGCACGAAGTACATCCGCATTTTGTCGGTTGGTGTACAGGCTTGAGGTCAAATTGCGAACTAATTGCTGTGCGGGCGATGGTAATAGCGGACGCTGTCCAACCACAACGGCTCTGTGCGCACGTCAGCTTTGGTTGCGTGCAGAAAGCTGACATGGTGTATGTTGGTTGGGCTCCACTCGGACTTGGAGTCCATGGCATGAACAGCTGTATCTTAAGATTGGAAAATAGATTACGGAAAA
>JAHWLF010000340.1:0-10184 GCA_024679295.1 Phytophthora parvispora
CCCGTGCGCAAGCAGCACTCGTCGCTGCTCGTGTGGGTGGCGCTCATGGGCATGCTCTTCCACGGCACCGTGCTGGCCCAGGCGTCCGCGACCTACGGCAACTGCTGCACCACGGCGCCCGTGGTCCAGCTGGCGCTGCTCTCGCACGAGCTGTACTTCTTCGCGCTCGCTTTCAACTTCTACTTCACGACCAAGTACCCGTTCCGGTCGTCGCGGTGGCTGAACCCCATCTACCACGTGACCGTCTGGACCATCAGCATCGCCGTGGCCATCGTGGCCTGGCAGCTTGCCTCAGGGCGCGTCAGCTCCTACGGCTACTGCTGGTACGCGGCCGAGTACGACGGCGACAGCGACGACGGCGAGTTTATCCTGCTGGAGATCTTCTTCATCCCTATCTGCGCTGGGTACTGCGTCAGCATCGGCTGCTACATCCTAGCAACCAAGCGGGTCCGACTCACTATGGGCGGCAGCGCCAAAACCCGCACGAACCTGGACTCGATGCGCAGCTTTTTGTTTTGGAGCTTCTCTCTGTGGATGGTGGTGACGATCCCGTACATCTTGCGGCATCGAGACGTAGTGACTACTAATTCAGCGTCGGAGAAGGCGCTGCGATTTTTGGGACGAGTGGCGATCGCCTTCTTGGGTACCGGCAGCGCCATACTGTGGACTAAGTCGATGGGGATATTGAAAACGTTCAAGCTGTGGCGACAGCGGAACTGGGATGACTACTTCAAGGTGTACGATGCGTCGTGGGTTTTGCGCCGCGAAATTCTGTACTTTGCTACCAAGGGTATCCAGCTGGGTGCCAGCAGCGCCAAGGGTATCCCTGAAAACGAGAGCATCAACCCCAATGTCGAGTCCATCTTCTCCTTTACGCAGCGATCAGGTATTTTCCCGTGGCAACTACGGCTTGGTGTTGTATCGCAAACGCCGAGTGTGTTGTCTTTCGAACTCGATGGTGCCACGTCCGGCCAGAAAGCTATTTTCCGGGACTTCGAACCGGAGGTCTTCCATGAAATCCGGCGCATGTCTGGTATCTCTCGTGAAAGCTACATTCAATCTTTCAAGGGGAGCACTCGAGAACGTTTCAGCGAGGGTAAGAGCGGCTCGTTCCTCTATTACACTGGTGACCAGACCTACATCCTCAAGACATGCACTCCAGCCGAACAGAAGTATCTCCTGTACATTTTGCCTCAGTATATGGCACACCTCCGTCGCAACCCGAACAGCTACCTCTGTCGTTACGTGGGTTGTCACGAGTTAGTCATGGAGCACCACTCGGTTCTGTTCATTGTGCTGACCAACATTTTGAACAACCCGAGCGTGAGCATCGACGAGTTGTACGATCTCAAGGGCGCATGGGTTGGCCGCCACCGTGGTGATTCGCCCAGCGGCACTCAACGAGTTTGCAAGTTCTGTGGTCATGATTTCGTGGTTGGTATGTCCGAGGAGTCGTGCTCTCTGAACCCCAATACTGGTTTTGGCCATGCGGAATTCGTTGTGGGAAAAGATCTGAACTGGTCCTGTCGTCGCCTTGGACTTCCCACCGATGTGGCCGAGCAACTTGGCAGTCAGTTGTACGCAGATACAGAATTTTTACAGCGCATGAACTCAATGGATTACAGCCTGGTGATTGGTTTGAGTCGGCACAAGTCCTTTTCAACTTCGAGTGGTGGTGGTACAGTGCTTTCGCGCAGCGGTGGGCCTACTGTGAAGGGAAAATTGTTTATCGGTGGCAATAGCAGTGACGAGGCAGGCTACTTGGAGTCCTTGAGTCCCAACGGGGCAACCTTGCAAGGCCTCAGCCGCCCTAGGGGCAACGTGGCCCCTTTTGCTGCCGACGCGTGCGTCGTGAATATGGGAATCATTGACATTTTGACTCCTTGGTCTTTCAAGAAGAGTTTGGAACGCTGGGTGCGTGTTCGATTGCAATGTCGCGACGCTAAGGGCATTTCGTGCATGAAGCCCATCCCGTACGCTGACCGGTTCCGCCGAAACGTGATCGACACTGTTATCTTCGGTCGCCGCCTGGGCTCTAAGAGACGCATTCCGGAGAAACAGCAAGGGGAATCGATTATGGTGGACTTTACAAGCATGTCCATGGACGTGAATTTCTCTATGGACATCGCAAACCTGTCAATGGATACGTCGAACCTCTCCATGGAGATATAGGCCCCTCTCGGTCTCCAAGCTCCTCGCCTCACCTACACACGCAGCGGAATGATGCCACTGTTGTCGATCGACCTCGACTACTGGAGACTGACGCAGTAGACCGTCAGCACGCAGGTCATGGTCGCGTTCTCCCATCGAATCGACACACTGCCTACAAGTTCCGAAATCACCAAGAGTATCTGTGTCAGTCACTTGACCACCCTTCTCCGCCAAGGCGGAACTCACCATCGCGCTCCGCGTCCCAGAAGCACGAAGAGTTGGTGTGGTAGCCGGCGTTCCGTTTCTGCAGGATCGTGCAGTTCACTGTGACAGCGTCCCCGCACGGGCATTCGTTAGCTTGTGTTTGTACTCAGTTTTGCCCGTAACTATTTAACGTCATTGCAACAGCAGCCGCAGCCTTGTCTTCGCCCTCCAGGCATCACACGTACCAATGTATTTGAACCCAGCCGAGCCGTTGGCCACGCCCTTGAGCTCCTTCAGACACTGCGACGAGATCTCCGCCGTCCACTGGTGCACGTCCGCCGCGTGGTAGCTGTTCCCCGCGAGAATCTGCTCGGGAATCTGCTCACAACGTCATCAGTTAGCTCCAGCTACTCCTAGCTCTCGCCTCGACACAGGCATCGCACCTCCTGGGCGATCTTCTTGACCTCGTCCTGGATCTGGTGGAACTCGTACTGCACCAATTCCCGTGGCACACAACAGTCAGTCGCCTACTATGCTATGGAACACCTCTAGCCGCCGTCAGCGCGCCGTGCGGGACACGCACCGCAGCGTTCTCCATGCTGATCTTCCGACGCTTGCGGGGCCGATCGTAATTCATGCACTCGAGTGTCGCCGCGCATACAAAAGTCAGTATGTTCCCACTAAAGTTCGATCTCATTAGCTGGGCCGCACACTTGACCACAGAGAAGGCGGCAAGCTCGGGCCCCGCAGTCGCGTCGCGTTCGAGCCCTCAGCGTCCGTCCCAGCGCCCCACGACGTGGCCAGGTGGCGTCATCTACTTCGCCTCGTAACGGCACGTCGAGAGACACCGACCCAGCGCTTGAGTCTGCTCCGGGGCCTCCAGGACAGCAGCTTTAAGCATGGCCGTGACGTCGCAGTCGCCCGCGTTCGCGACGCCGCGGGTTACGACCACCACCAACGGCTACGATGCTCTCAACGTGAATGGGAGTCGACCGAGCGAGCGCGCGGGCGGGTTGCGCTTCGCCCAAGATGCAGAGAAGAGCACGCCCGCGGAAAAGGAGGACGAACGCCCGCAGTCCGAGGAGATAGTACCCTGGCGCATGCGCGAGCGCATGAAGACGATGGACGTGGCTCTGGTGCTGTGTCTCAACATTGGAACGGACCCTCCGGACGTGGAGAAGTCCACGCCCTGTGCACGCAAAGAGTGCTGGGTGGACCCGTTCTCCATGCCGGCGAAGAAAGCCATCGAGACGATCGGCAACACGCTGCAGTCCCAGTACGAGCGCTGGCAGCCTCGTGCACGGTACAAACAGAGCCTGGACCCGACGGTGGAGAAAATCAGAGAGCTGTGTGTGAATCGAAGGAGACTGGCCAAGCACGACCGCGTGCTGTTCCACTACAACGGACATGGCGTGCCCCGACCAACGCAGAATGGAGAGGTATGGGTGTTTAACAAGAGCTACACGCAGTATATACCGCTGCTGGTGTACGATCTGCAGTCGTGGGTGGGGACGCCATCTATCTACGTGTTTGATTGCTCAGCGGCTGGAGTGCTGCTCAGTCATTTTTCGTCGCCCCCGACGACTCCAGCGCAAGCCCATGGACGAAATGCAAGCCCGTCTGCCAACGAGGCGATTGTGCTAGCGGCTTGTGCGGCTGACGAACTACTACCGATGAACCCGGAGCTTTGTGCCGACGTATTCACATCCTGTTTGACGACCCCAATTACCGTTGCATTACGGTGGTTCATTTCACAGAACGAGCTGTCCATGGCGCATCTCGATGCCAGTTTTATTGAGCGAATCCCCGGAAAGCTGACAGATAGAAAGACGCCCCTGGGAGAGCTGAATTGGATATTCACTGCTATTACTGATACGATCGCGTGGAATATGCTGCCTCGAGAGTTGTTCCAGAAGTTATTCCGACAGGATTTACTTGTAGCATCGCTGTTTCGAAATTTCTTACTGGCGGAGAGGATTATGAAGTCTGAAGGCTGCTCTCCATGCTCACTTCCAGCCCTCCCACCAACAAACCACCATTCTCTGTGGCGCTCGTGGGACCTGGCTGCTGAAGTGTGCTTGAACCAACTTTACAAGTTGTCAAACCCATACCCGAACGTTGATATGAGTTTTCAACCTTCACGATTTTTTGCCGAGCAGCTTACAGCTTTCGAGGTTTGGTTACAATTTGGTTCTTCAGAAAAAGCACCGCCGCAGCAATTACCAATGGTACTCCAGGTTCTTTTAAGTCAGGTTCACCGGCTTCGCGCTCTCGTGTTATTGAAAAAATTCCTAGACCTGGGACCATGGGCAGTCAACCTCGCGCTTTCTGTTGGCATATTCCCCTATGTGCTTAAACTTCTCCAATCCCCCGCTAGCGAGCTTCGTCAAGTGCTCGTATTTATTTGGGCAAAAATATTGGCTTTAGATTCAAGCTGCCAGACGGACCTTGTGAAAGATGATGGACATTCTTACTTTATATCTCATCTTGCTGCTGGACTTCACAATGGGAGCGCCAATCAGAGTGCATACAGTGCTGCGGGCAGTTTAATGCCACCAGAGCAGAAAGTCATGGCAGCTTTTATTATCTCAGTGATTTGCAACAATTATTTGCCAGGTCAAAAGAGTTGTTTGCCGCAGTATTTGCACAAAATTTGCGTGAATCTCCTTCAAGACCCGGACGAAGAAGTGCGCAAATGGGTTTGTCTGTGCATGGCGAAGCTGTGGGAAAACTTTGATGATGCTAAACGAGTAGCAATCGATGACCAAGTGCCACGAATGCTAGGTGCGAAGCTTCGTGATGAGCGACCCGAAGTTCGTGCTGCAGCGGCCTACGCGCTTGGCACGTTAGTTGGCTTCCAGTGCGATCCCAACGTGAGCGGAAAGCAAGTTGACCTAAACCGTTTGGAGGATTTCCTTCGTCAACGTGCGCACGACGACATTATCGTAGCTATGGAACTACTACGAGGCTGCCGAGATGGTTCCCCATTAGTTCGTCGGGAAAGTGTGCTCGGCTTGGCAAATGTGATATTGCACAACTATCATCAGCCACGCTTTGAATCCGTAGCTAAACACTTCAAGAACCAACCAGCGAGTGTTCCAGCTAGCTCTCCTACAGAACGGAGTTCCCCCGCAAATGTCTTGGATTTCCAAAGAGGCGATGGAGTACGAACTTCGTTGGAAAGTGGCAACGATACAACCTTCCAGAGTGGCGCTGATGTATTCATTGATGAGCAGCTACTCGAGGAAATTGGAGAAGACGCCAAATTTTACGCTGAAATTTGGCATGTTCTGAAGGAGATGCAATCAAGAGATCCGTTTCCCCACGTCGTCGATGCCGTCAAAGCGATCGTGAGTTTTGTGAATGCAAGCATCTTGGAATCTGAACAAGATCAGCTGCGAGAGAACAGTCAAACAGGAAGTGCTTTGGCTTCACCTCCACGTAGTGCGAACCCCGAACACCTTTCTGTCATTAACCACGAAAGAAATGCAGGCCTGGGGGCCCATCTTCGTCGAGAGGGGTCGGTGTCAGGATTGGGTCACCAGCAAGGCGAACTACGGTTTGGTGGCTCCACAGAAAATGTTAATGCTCTGATGTCGGCGAATTCGGAAAGAAGCAACATGGTTCGTCATCCCGAAACCCATATGCAACTGCCAGCGGCGACTGGTAAGGGATTGAGGTCCGCTGTCTCAGTGGGGAACTTCCAGCAGTACCAAGACAAATTTCAGCGAGGATCTGGTGGCATAGCTCCTGCAGGTGGAGCCAGTCATGTGATGCCGCCCGTTGCACCCGCGAGCACGGGAGGGATGATACGAGGCCAGTATATTGGATCCGACGCTTCAGGTCTTGGTGGGGGGTACAGAATGGCGAACTCTGGAGTTCCAGGTGACGAAAGCATGAGCTATCCTGTGCATGTACCCCCCGCTATGGAGAAATACGGTCGCCATGAAGAGTTTCCGCCTTCACTTACATCCACTTGCTATGAACGACATAAAGCTCAGTTCAGCGATCCGATTCTGGAGCCATTGCACGAAGACGAGGACCCATTAAGTGAGAAGGGTGCGGAAAGATGGGAGCGCTCCCGTCGCTACAATCGAATTAGGGGCGCAGCCCTGAAGCTGGCCCCCGGTTTTGCTTCTCCGCGAAGTTCCGCGAAGTCCCCAGCGATGCAGAGGACTGCTCTAAGTTTGCGCGATGCTAGCCCGCACAACCCTCCCCTGTATTCGCCAATGGACTATGATGCTGCTCGTCGTGCAACGACTTTAGGTGACCAGGAAGAAGTGAAAGACTTCACTTTGAACCTTCGCCAGCGTGCTGTGCTAAATAATGATGCCGAAATGACGTCATTGCTATTGTTTCACCCATACGAAACAATGCTTCTCGTCGCCGATGAAAAGGACCAAATCTCGCTTTACAATTTTGAAGAAACCGAGACGAAGGTGCTCAGCTTCGGGAACAAGAATCCCCCGGGGTAAGTTGCTTGTAAAAGTGTTTTATCGCATGTTGCTCATCACTAATTCGCTTTGTCATGATTTTATATGCCCTCAGATCTCGGTTGACATCACTTAGCTGGATTAACGAAACAGAAGAAAGTCTGCTGACCTGCGGATCGGACGACGGCGTGATTAAAATTTATCATGGGCTACATAACCCACACCCATCTATCGGCAGCCCGAAGCTCCTGTCTGCCTTCGTTGCAGTTCCCGACCTTGTACCAGGAACACGTGGCTCTGGCCTCGTTATGAACTGGCAACAACAAGCAGGTGCCATGTATGCTGGCGGCAATTCGAGCATACTTCGTGGGTGGGACTTGCGCCAAGAAAAGTGTACCGTTGCTCTCCCAACTCAAACCGATTCGTGCATCACTAGTATGGCGAGTGATGAAAGCATTCCGGGAATGGTTGTCGCAGGCTTCGGAGATGGAACATTGCGGATTTTTGACTCGCGGAGCAGACCTGACTATTCGGTCAAGACGATCATGCGGGAACACACCTCATGGGTGGTGCAAACCCACATTTATGCAGGCCGGAACGAATTGCTTACGGGATCCGTGACTGGGGAGCTCAAGTTCTGGGACTTGCGATATCCCAAGAACAGTGTAAAGTCTCTGGAAGCGCATCGATCGCCTATGACTGCTCTTGCCGTTCACGACTATGCTCCAATCTTCGCTAGGTGCGTTATGACAAAATCCGTCGAAAAATGTGTGTTGATACTAACCGTATTTTATTTGCAGTGGCTCGCACAATCAATTCATCAAGGTGTTTCGGAGCGACGGAGAGCAATTGGCGCTCATTCGTTATCATGAAGGCTTTCTGGGCGAACGCATTGGTCCTGTATCATGTTTGGCATTCCATCCGCATCGTCTTTTCCTGGCAGCAGGTGCTACTGATTCGGTGGTTGCTGTGTACTCGAGCGACAAATAGTCAACTGTTCTTAATCGATGGCTGCAAACTCAAGCTGCATTCCCGTTCTGCCTGTACCATCATCACTTACTACGTGTAGCTTCCTTTTAAGAATGACATTCGGAAATTGATTCGAATGACGACCAACACTGTTTGTAGTTCCTGTTGAAATTCATTGCTCGTGTGTGCGGCATACTACCTAGTGGGAATCAATGCATATGAATTGGACGGCGCGGACTCCTTCCTGCTGCCAGCTTAGTTGCTGTTGACCGGGAACTCGGGGAGCGCCGTCGCAAAGCGTTCGCGATCGTGCTTGACGCTGTAGTCGGTGTCCGGTCCAGCCGGGACAATGCCGAACGCGTTAAGGTGGGTGTGGGACCCATAGTAGTGAAGTTTGATGTGCTGCATGTTGACCGACTTGGCAACCGGCGGGAACTGGTAGATCTCACGTGTGTACTGCAAGGCATAAACACATTCATACTCTTTGGTCAGTAAGGATCATCGTAACCACTATAGTTTTCGTCGGCACGTACGTTGAGCAGGTTCGGGTAATCCTTGATCATCTTCTTGTTGGTCTTGAAGTGCACGTGGTAAACCTCGTCAAAGCGGATGAGTGTCGTGAACAGGCGCACATCCGCCTCAGTGAACACGTCGCCCATGAGGAACCGCTGCTTGGACAGGATGTCCTCCACGCGGTCAAGGCTCTCGAACAGCTTGGTCACGGCCTCGTCGTACGCAACCTGCGTCGACGAGAAGCCGCACTTGTACACGCCGTTGTTGATGTCGTTGTAGATCCACTCGTTAATGGCGTTGATGTCCTCGCGATACTCGGCCGGGTACAGGTCCACCTTGGACGGCACGAGCGCGTCGAACGACGAGTTGAACATGCGGATGATGTCGGAGGACTCGTTGGACACGATGGTCTTCTTGACCTTGTCCCACAGCACGGGCACCGTGTAGCGCGTGTTGCCCTCGGAGCACATCTCGTACAGGTCGCGCACGTACTGCGCGTTGTTCACCGTGTCGGGGATGGCGCCCTCGGACGAGTACTGGCCGAGGCCCGACGGCCCGGGCAGCCACGGGGTCTCCTTCGGGTCCGCGAAGGCCCAGCTCATGTGCTTGTCCTCGGGGTCGTTGGGCCGCGTGCGCTGGAACACCGGGTGCACCACCGAGAGGCCAATGATGTCCTGCAGCCCCTTCAGGTTGAGCGTGATGAGGCAGCGGTGTGCCCACGGGCAGGCCAGCGAGATGTACAGGTGGTAGCGGTGGGCCTCGGCGGGGAACTCAGCGTCGGCGCGGGGCTCGATCCAGTTGCGGAACTTGCTCGGGTCGCGCACGAACGTGCCCTTCTCGGAGACGGCCCACGTGTTTCTGGTGGTCATGGCTGCGTGGGTGGGTGTGCTTGGGTGGGTGCTTGGGCGCTTGCTGCTCAGCCGGCGGATTCGAAAGTGACGAAGTGGATCGGCGTGCCTTCCTTGCCTTGCCGTTTGGTAATCAGGCCGCAACTGATGAAACCTGAGCTCGCGCGCTGATTGGCTGAGACCCGGCTGGTTTAGTGTCGAGGGTGTCGCAGTGACCGCCATGGTGCCGGCGCTGCAGGGCAAGGCATCGCATTGGCGCGTGTGCATCTGCTTGGCAGCGTTCGGATCGAGCTCGCAAACACACCAGTATGCCTGCGACTTGGATTCGACTCGACCTTGACCATAGTTTTCACGCTGTTGGGGTTCCTATGTTTACGGTCCACTTCAAGATCGTTTTCAACTTTGCGGTACAATCGGGCGCTGGTTTTGCAACTCGGAGGAGGTCAAGTGTCTATCATAGGCGGCGTTTCCCTTGCGTGCTGTTTAACTTCGCGCTTCAACTGATGGGCATGACAAGAGTTTAGTTGCGTCGAGGAATGGATTGACGTGTTGGATGTGCGTGTAAATATAAGCATAAACTTCGCTCTTCGTAGCGATGGCTCGTGTGCCACTTAAGGAGGTCCTAACTCTACTCGATCGAGGAGAGCCTGCCGGATGCCGCGTGCAATGCCAGTGTCGACCTGTAGTGCCTGCGTTGCAGTTTCCCTGGAGATGCTTCGTTTCTGCAAGATGTTGTCCATAACAACATTCCGGCGGTTGCACGCAGCGTGAGCAAAAGCTTCATTAACAAGCTCGGCGTGGATTAATCGGTGATCCACACAGTTCGCTACGGTTCGAGTGCTATTTGTCTCGCACGCGTGCACGAAGACTTGTTGAGTGATTTCGTCAGGAACGTCTTGAATCGCGTTGTCCAAAAAGCTGTAGACTACCAAGCGTCTTTTCGTGATAGATTTCGCATAGCCCAGAGGCTTTGCCGCTCGAGAAGTGTCGGCATTGAGATCGTGTTGCTCGTAAATTAAAAGGTGACAAACGTCGTCGCTTCCCCCGACACGTTGGCGCTTGGGGG
>JAHWLF010000341.1:0-15262 GCA_024679295.1 Phytophthora parvispora
GCCGGGACGGAGCTACTCGGCTGCGAGCGAGAACGAGGCCGCCCCCAGCTTGCTCGGATACCGAAGCGCGCGCAGCAACAGCTCGTTTACGACGTCACGCCACCAGCACTCGAGCAAGTATCAGACTCAGCCGCAGCAGCAGCACCAAGTGCCGCCCACGGAGGATCTGTCGTTCGGCCAGAACGCGACAAGCCAAGGCTACGGAGACAACGGTTATCAGTCCCAGCCTCAGCAGCAATCTTATCAACAAGCGCCGCCGCCGCAGCAGCAGCACTCACCGTATCAACCGTCGCCACTGCAGCAGCAGCAGTCATTCAACCAGACACCACAGCAGCCGCAGCAGCAGCAGCTCTATCAGCAGTCGTCGTTCCAGCAGTCGTACCAACCCGCGCCGCAGATGGAGGAGGAGGAGTTCTTCGAGATCGACTCGAACGCGTACTACCAGATCCAGTGGACGGACGGCCCTTTCGGCTTTACGGTGCGCGAGGCGCAGTCGAAGCAGGGCGCCGTGGTGCTCATCACCAAGCGCACGGGCAAAAGCACGTGCGCCGGTCTGCGGCGCGTGGCTGTGGGCGACATCCTGATCAAGATCGGCGACAAGGACGTCCGTCAGCTCGGCTTCGAGCGGTCCACGATGCACCTGCGCAACGTGCCCAAACCGGTCGTGCTGACGTTCCAGGCCATCGACTAGAGGCTGCGGGCCCGTCACCAAATGTTCACGAGGCCAATGGTTTTGTTTGTTCTTAGGGCTGTCGAGCAGCAGGGTAGATGATACAGAGAGAGAGAGGTTCATTTCGTTATCAATCCAATAGGAGACATGGGTACATGCATGTACATGTTGCAGTTGCACTGTGTCAACCCGGCATCCGTTTTTGCCGGGGGATCTGCTTGTCTTTAGCGAACAAGGTATTCTTAGGGGCCAGGCCGGGCGCGAGCCGTTATCCGTCCCCGCCTTAGCGGCTCAGACCTCGCGAACTCCTCGGCCTCTTGGCGGCAGTCGGCAAGCTGCTCTCGGTCTCGGTCTCCCTCTCCTCAGTGTGATTTCTGGCAGCTCCGAGCAACGACATGGCGGACCAAGTCCCTGCAGGCTTCAATGACAAGTACCGCATCGGGCGCGTCATCGGCGAGGGCAACTTCTCGGTCGTGAAGGAGTGCACCAACCGCGCGACGGGCGAGCGCTTCGCCGTCAAGTGCATCAACAAGGCGGCGCTCAACCCCAAGGACCGCAGCAACTTAGTGCAGGAGATCGAGATCCTCAAGGACATGAGCCACCCCAACATCATCAAGCTCTTCGACGTGTACGACGGAGACGGCCCCATGTGCTTCCTGGTCATGGAGTACGCCGAAGGAGGCGAGCTCTTTGACCGCATCATCGCCAAGGAGTACTACACCGAGGCCGAGGCCAAGAAGGTGGTCAAGGTGGTGGCCAAGGTGCTGCGCTACTGCCACTCGGAGGGCGTGACCCACCGCGACCTCAAGCCCGAAAACCTGCTCTACGCGGACGAGACCGAGAACGCGGTCATCAAGATCGCCGACTTCGGCTTCGCCAAGCTGGTGACCGAGGAGACCAACATGTCCACCATGTGCGGCACCCCGGGCTACTACGCGCCCGAGATCGTGCGCAAGCTACCGTACGACAGCAAGTGCGATATCTGGAGCCTCGGCGTCATCGCCTACATCTTGCTGTGCGGGTTCCCGCCGTTCTACGACGAAAACCAAGTGGAGGAGATGCGAAAGGTAAGTCTTTCGCCGTTGAAAAGTACTGTTTGGTTGGTTGACGCTAACTGGTTCTATAGATCCTTAATGGCGACTTCGAGTTCGTGGCGCCGTATTTCGACGGCGTCTCACAGCAGGCCAAGGACCTGATCTGCAAGATGCTCGTGGTGCAGCCGTCCAAGCGTCTGTCGGCGCAAGAAGTGCTGGACCACCCGTGGTTCAACGACATCAAGGAGGCAGATGACGACGCGCCCGTGCTCTCGGTGGGTAAGAACATGAAGGAGGCGCGGCGTCTGACTGCGCGCAGCAAGTTCCGTGCCGGCGTGGGCGCCGTCATGGCTGTGACCAAGACGCAGAGACTGCTGAAGGCGTCGCGCAGCCCGCCCACTTAAAAAAAAAATTGTTCGACAGCTTCATCGGACGAAGGACATATCAAGCGCGAGCGGGGGAGGAACAAGCGCACAAACTCAGGCACCGTTTTGTCTGCTAATCTATCAAATAACACGCTGATCTAATAGTCTAGGCATCATTGTGTATGTCCCTGGTGCATGCCGGGCAGCTCAAGTGGACACATTACAGTGGATGTTGATAATTTGACTACAGGCCCACAAGGTGAATGGCGATTTTCGTGGACCACCTTGCCACTACAGAACGGCTGCATAGTTTGGCAGCCCCACAGCCGCGGATGAGGAAGGACGTCCCCTACATGGATGTTGTGTGCAATCGTGCACGTGTATAAGTCCCAGTCGCGGAATTGGCAATGTCGGCCCAAGTTCTGCAATGCACGGAGTCGTTCTAAGATATTTTTCACGGTCGTTCGGATACCAAGAAGATAAACACGGTGATACCCAGAACAGCAATGCTTTACATGTACGTGTGTCTACCTTCAGGACCCGCCAGGACTACCTGAGCCGGACGCCGCGCGTTTCGCTACACGACAACATCCCGAGATCGCCATGTTCGTATCTATGACAAAACACAACAATGATGTAGTGGATGGTGTGCCGTCGCATCGGGGTCGGAAGTGTGCATCGACGTCGAACAGCAAGAACCTTTCTATGAGGCTTAATCAACCTCCAACAAGTGCTGCAGTGTTGGCGCATTGTGTCGTCACAGCCGAGGAATACCCCATTCCTGAATTCGCTCTCAAGTCCACAACCACGTCTACGACAATCGACACACGAACACCAGAATTTACTGATTAAGCTGCAAACATGGCACCAGTATTGCTTGGTGCATTAATCGCCGCCGTACTAGCCCACAGCAGCTTCGTCGAAGCCGGACCAGGGGCCACCGGTTCTCCAGTGGGGTTCGCAATTGGCACTACAGGAGGCGGCAGTGCCGATCCTGTTTTCCCGACCACCATCGATGAATTGTCGAAATACCTCAGCGACGAGCAAGCCCGCGTCATCGTCCTTAAGCAGGAGTTCACCTTCGTCGGCACCGAAGGCAAGACCACAGCAAACGGCTGCCGACCGACGAACAACCAGGAATGTCTAGCCAAGAGGAGCGACTTTCAGGGTCAAGACGTGATTCTCCAGGACGGTGACACCAGCATGCAAAACACTGGTGGCTGTGACAGTGGGGGCATCTCTGTTCAAGTGACCTACGACAACGCAGCTAAGACGCCCTTGACAGTAGCAAGTGACAAAACTCTCGTCGGCGAAGGGACGAAGGGAGTGCTGAACGGCAAAGGGCTGCTGATCACTGGCAGCAACGTGATCATTCAAAACATCCACATCACGAACCTCAATCCGCACCTCGTGTGGGGTGGCGACGCCATTTCGATGGGTGCGAGCAGCAGTAAAGAGGGTATTGAGAACGTGTGGATCGACCACGTGAAGATTTCGAGTGTGGGGCGGCAAATGATCGTTGTCCACTACGGTGGGGCTGCGGGACTCACGATCAGTAACTCGGACTTCGATGGCAAGACAAAGTACTCGGCTTCGTGTGACGGCCACCACTACTGGGGCTTCCTCATCTACGGTTCGACGACACAGTTGAGCTTACTTGGCAACTACATCCACTCGACATCAGGTCGCTCACCGAAGATCGGAGGCGAGTCTGATGTGAATGCCATCGTTCATGTGGCTAACAACTACTTCGAAGATAACACGGGCCACGCGTTTGATGTACGGCAGAACGCGTACGTGTTGTCGGAGGGCAACTACTTTTCATCGGTCAAGACGCCCAACATGGAGGAGACCGAAGGAAGTTTCTTCGTTCCAACAGCTGGCGGCGACTGCAAGGCTAGCATTGGGCGTGACTGCGAAGTCAACGTGCTCACAGACAGTGGCAAGCTCGCTGGGTACTCGGAAGACGCGGTGGGAGCTCAAATCAAAACGTACCAGAAGCAAGTTGGCGGATATGCGGTGAAGGCCGCCACTAAGTTTTCGGCGGCGACTAGTAACTTCGGTGTCGGAGAACTTGGAATCAGCAACGCAGCACAATCGAGTGGATCAGGGAATTCAGCCACTCAATCTAGCGGATCACGCGACCCCTTTTCGCAGTCAAGTGGCTCAGATAATCCGGCCCCGCCGTCGAGTAGCTCTGGTGGTGCCCCTCCCACAAGCACAGGTGGATCTGATGCTATTCAGCAAACGGAAGCTCCAAGTGCTTCACAAGATCTTCAAGAAACCACAGCTCCGACTGTAACTAGTGTGATAGGTTCTCAGTCTCAGGCTGAAGCATCACCAGCTACCGAAGCTCCCTCAACGGAATCTCCGTCACAAACGAATGATTCTGCTTCTACCGGGACCCCTACTGAAAGCCCATCAAGCACCGATGCGCCAGTCCAGTCCTCAACAGCGAGTTCTACCTCCGGAAGCAGCGTCTCGGCTTCTGGATCAGCGCTAGGGTTCGCTGCGGGTACCACTGGAGGTGGTAGCATCGAACCTGATTACCCGACCACAATCGAGGAGTTGGCAAAATATCTGAGCGACGAGCAAGCTCGCGTCATTGTTCTCAAACAGGAGTTCAATTTCGTTGGAACCGAGGGCAACAGCACCAGTGCTGGATGTCGTCCGTCAAACAACCAGCAATGTCGCGCTAAGCACAACGGCTTCCAAGGGCAGGATGTTATCCTCATGGACGGCGACACGAGCATGAAGCAGACGGGTGGATGTGACAGCGGAGGGATTTCCATCCAGGTGACGTACGACAACGCCCCGAAGAAGCCGCTGACCGTGGCAAGCGATAAGACGCTGGTGGGTGAAGGCACGAAGGGCGTCCTCAACGGCAAGGGCCTGCTCATCGAAGGCAGCAACGTGATCGTCCAGAACATCCACATCACCAACTTGAACCCACACTTGGTGTGGGGTGGCGACGCTATCTCTATCGGTGGCAATGGCGTAGCTCCGAAGGGCATTTGGATCGACCACGTGAAGATCTCAAGCATCGGTCGTCAGATGGTGGTGGTTCATTTCTCCGGAGCTACGGGACTTACCATCAGTAACTCGGATTTCGACGGCAAAACTGAATACTCAGCCTCGTGCGATGGTCACCACTACTGGGGGTTCCTGCTGTATGGCAAAACCACGCAGATCAGCCTGCTTGGCAACTACATTCATCAGACGTCGGGCCGTTCACCAAAGATTGGAGGTACCGAGGGCCAAAATGTGGTCGTGCACGCCGCTAATAACCATTTCGACGACAATTCGGGCCACGCATTTGACGTTGCTGCCGGTGCGTACGTTTTAGCAGAGGGGAACTACTTCTCCTTAGTCAAGACGCCGAATCTGGAGGATGCGGAAGGGAACTTCTTCGTGCCTGCCAGAGAAAGCGACTGCAAAACTACAATCAACCGCGCCTGCAAGCTGAATGTGCTCACGGAGAGCGGTACACTAACTTCAAACTCGGCGAGAACGGCTCTAGCCGAGATCAGCAAGTACTCGAAGCCAATCGGCGGCTACGCAGCTACTGACGCTGCTCAGCTATCGGTCGCAAACAGTAATTTTGGTGTCGGTCAGCTGGGAAACAGCAGTGTGATACAGACCAGCACCTTGAGTGACGTGGGATCTGCCAATGCTGCTAACGAACCAACCCAAAAAACGAGAGCTCCTTCTAAAGAGCTCTCAGCTGTATCTTCGGAACCGACGTCGATAGATTCGTCCTCTACCGGTTGGGCACCAACAATTCAAGATTCCGCACCGACTAATACACTGGCTGCCAGCAGCTCCACTGAAGGATCGAATGGAGTCGCTCAAACATCGACTGAGCTACCGCTGACACCGGACACGCCCGAGCAGGGCCAAACAACGTTCAATAGCTGGACTGAGGCGCCGACTACGGAATCGCCATCAACAGCGAATGAGGCTTCCTCGACGGATATCCCTCTGGGTACTGTTTCCCCTTACAAGGAGGACTTGGGGGCTACCGATTCAACTGCTCAGTGGGGTGATATGATGCAAGGAGTGGCTCAAACGAATTAGACCAAGTGGAGCGTGTCGATGTTGGGCTCTAGTACGTTGCCATCCTCTCAAAGTGCACCTAGAGCAGGTGAAGTCTTCACCGAGGAAGGTGAAAGTACACTTGTTGTTGTTGTTGGTGTTACAGTATTGCTGTTAATAAAGTAGAAGAAGGGTGTTGATTAACTTGTTTAGGACTTGTCGTAATGCTACTAGATTCTTTAGCTAGATTCTGGAGGTCGGGGTATCCAGACTTACGCTGGTGCGAGTTGCGACTTAGCTCGACCGGGTCTGGAAAACCCAGTCGGCGTAGAACACTTGCAATATCAGCGCAGTCAATCTGAAACTGCTGATAGAGGAATTGATAGTGCTGGCGGAAGGAACAGCTCAACCGAGGATTGCTGTTAATAAAGGAATCGATGTGTTCGGTAACTTTTGTTGACAACATTGTTGACAACATACAGTCCTTGTTGACGCGGCAGGGGCATGGCATCATATGAAAGCCGCAGTGACAGCAGGCGACTATAGAGCTGTGCCGTTCCACACGCACGCATTAATTCCTGCTCCGACGCAACTACTGTACTACATAGAACCTGTCCAGTAACAATCCTTTGTTGGCGTTCCGCCAGTGAAGTGAGAGAAAGATGCCAGTCCTCACGTTGACGGCCAAAGCGATGTAAACACAGAATAATCATGTCTTCTTCTGTTCCAGGTGGGGTAGCGTTCCTTGCTTCCGGCCTTAGTATTAATACAACTTGTACTGTACAAGTAAACTCTATCGCCACGCGATTTCCGAAACACCGGATATCTAGGACGCCTGCTGTTCGTTAACTTTGATATGCAAGTAACTCCAGTCGTGTGCGAAGAGAAACGTACTTGTACCGTCGTTTGTTTACCAGAGCACGAAAATTGGGTATGTACTATCTTATCTGTCATACTGGTTGTTCTTCGTGCTGTCCATACCGACAAGAGCTTCAGTCCGACCGACATCAAGTCATTTGCAATTTTCCCCACTTCCTCTCAAGCGCATTTTCATCGTCTGTCGACAAGTGGACCCAACATGTTGTCTGACTCGCGCCGATCAACCGTGCTTCTAAGCTTGGTTCTTGCTCTCGCAAGCTGCTTCACGTGCGACGCCTCCATCGTCAGAGGCACCGCACCAGGCTTTGCGGCCGGCACAACGGGCGGAGGCAACGCCAATCCTGTTGTTCCAAATTCCATCTCTGAACTCGCTTCAGCCCTAGGTGGCAATGAGCCCCGCGTTATTGTCCTCAAGAAGGGGTTCAACTTCGTCAACACAGAGGGGACCAAGAAAGAGAAAGGGTGTCGCCGCCAGAACAACATCGACTGCCTCGCCAAGAAGAACGGGTTTCTAGGACAAGATTCGATTCAGCCGAGCTTCACCTCGTGCGATGGAACTGTGATTAACGTGGCCTACGACAACGCGGCTCTCACTCCACTCATCGTTGGCAGCAACAAGACGCTGGTGGGCGAAGGTACCAAGGGCGTCCTCAACGGCAAGGGACTCATGATCACCGGCAGCAACGTTATTATTCAGAACATCCACATCACCAACTTGAACCCGCACCTCGTGTGGGGCGGCGATGCCATCACCATCCGTGGCGACGGCAAAACTGCGCCAAAGGGGATTTGGATCGACCACGTGAAGATCTCAAGCATCGGCCGCCAAATGATTGTGATTAACTTTTCGGGCGTTATGGGACTGACGATCAGTAACTCGGACTTCGACGGCAGAACTAAGTACTCGACCTCGTGTGATGGCCGCCACTACTGGGGTTTCTTGCTCTTGGGAAAGAGGACCGAGCTGAGCTTGCTTGGAAACTACATCCACCATACGTCGGGCCGATCACCCAAGGTCGGCGGCCACAGCGGAGAGACTACTGTCGTCTACGCCGCCAACAACTACTTTTACGATAACACTGGCCACGCGTTTGACGTGTCAACGGGGGGATACGCTTTGGCCGAGGGTAACTACTTTGATTCAGTGAAGCTGCCGACCGCCAATGATCCAAAGGGAAGTTTCCTGGTTCCTACTGTGGCCAGTGACTGCAAGGCAAGCATCGGTCGTGATTGCCAGCTGAACGTTCTCGCAAACAGCGGCTCACTGAAGGGGACCTCTCAGGGCAAAGTGGCTTCGCAGCTCGCTAACGTCAAGACGCTGATCAACCAGTACAAGGCGGCATCAGCTGCCAAGTTTTCGGTTGGGTCCGGGAATTTCGGTGTCGGTGGTCTGGGCAACACCTCCACGCAATCAAGTCCAAAGCAGTCAGACATTAAGCCGGGCAGCAGCGCCGCTCAGTCGAGTCCTAAGCAGCCAGACAGTAACAAAGGTAACAGCGCCGCTCAGTCGAGTCCGAAGCAGTCGGGCGGCAAGAAAGGCAACAGCACCGCCCAGTCAAGTACCCGGACAAACCCAAGTCAGTCAAGTCCGATAGAATCAGTCGTGCAAACGGATGGAAATCAAAAGCTATAACCCACCAACGAATCTCCAGAGGGGGATTGCCCAGCTATGGAGGACAAGTAGCTAGCTACACATCGATGGAGACCTCATCTCTGTAGAATGACGTAAGAGAATTTGAATGGATGTTTTGGTTTACTTCTGGTATTATCATTACTCTTTGATATGCCGGCCAGACCCGGGGTGCTTCACAGATGCCTGGTAGTGTCGAACGCGCAGTGTAGTGAATTTCGCGGAAGATGCCACCGAGACAAGAATTATCATCGTGTTATGGTCAGTGACCCGTTTACCGGTGTATCAAATGCAACGTGACGTGGGGGTGGGTCAATGCGTTGACTTCTGCTAGTACTAGCGAATAAACGATCGCCGACGACCCAAGATCACTCTAACTTCTTCAATTTCTTATCGATGGGTCACCATACGCAGCATTTTAGACAGCTCAAAATTCAAATTGGAAGGAATGAACCCGGAAGCGATCGTATTGCTATAATAGTGAGGAGTCGATGGAACCCTTTCGTTGAGTGCACATTTTCCGTTAACATTGACACGAAGCTGGCAGGCACAATTGACAGAGTGACTGAGCAAAGCATCGTATGAAAGCCCCCGCGGCAGCAGGCAATTATAGAGCTGAACAGCTCCACTGGACATGCAATGCTATAAAAATGGTATACAGTAGTTATCTATTGGAGGGCCGTTGACTTGGTGAGAGCAGTGTCTGCCCACATGTCGTTGAACTGGGAGATATAAACGCAGAATAATCAACCATACCGTTTCTACTGTTCCAGCTGGGGTGAGCTAGTTGTACCTTGAATACAGCAACAGAACGACTAAGACATACTCTATTATCGCTGCGCGATTTTTTCAAAACACCAGGTATCCAGGACGCTTCTGTTTATCGGTACTTATTAGGTTGACACGCAAGTGACTCAAGTCGCGACCGAAGAGAAACGCGCGGTTATTTGTTTTCCAGACGTGAAAATTGGATCCAGTATGGGTCTTACCGGTCATATTGGCTCGGATAGTTGGCTTCGTGCTGTCTACACTGGCGAATGCTTCAGCCCTACTCAAGTCACTTGCAAGTGCCCCCACTTCCTCTCAAAGCCCCAGCGACGGCAGGCACTTGTAGGTGCAGAAAAATCTTCTTGTTTTGGCCATCAACCTACTATGTAAACACAGAATAATCAAAATGCATTTCCGCTGATACAGGTGGGCAAGTATCCATACATCCGATCTGAGCTACAGTTTAGTATGAAACATGTATTATAACACAAGCCAAGAAATGATCTCATGCAGATTGAGGACCCTTCTGCGTTGGCATCCGTTAAAATTGAGATGAGGCCGCGAGAGTACGTTGTTTACCAGAGGAACTGACCTTGAATCGAGGCTTTTACTCTTTTCAACCGGAAAGCCACTTGCAATTTTACCTGCTCCCTCTCAAGCTCAACTTCGACCACTTTCTACCACCAAGTCGTCACATGACGCCTGATGCGCCACGATGCACCGTACTTCTAAGTTTGGTTCTTGCCCTAGCAAACTGGTTAAGCTGCGAGGCCTCAATTGTCAGAGGTACCGCACCAGGCTTTGCTGTCGGCACAACAGGCGGAGGCAACACTAAACCGATTTACCCGACTACCATCTCTGAACTCACCTCGGTGCTCAGTGACGACGTACCCCGTGTAGTCGTCCTCAAACAAGAGTTCCGTTTCGTTAACACGGAGGGATCCAAGACGGAGAAAGGCTGTCGCCCGAAGAACAACCTCGACTGCATCGCCAAGAAGAACGGGTATCTAGGACAAGATACCATCCAACCAACCTTCAGCACCTGCGACGGTACTACAACTGACGTGACCTACGACAAGGCTGCTATTACTCCTCTTAACGTTGGCAGCAACAAGACGCTGGTGGGCGAAGGTACCAAGGGCGTCCTCAACGGCAAGGGACTCTTCATCACCGGCAGCAATGTCATCGTGCAGAACATCCACATCACCAACTTGAACCCTCAATTCGTGTGGGGCGGTGATGCCATCACCATTCGAAGCACGTATGGTGCTCCTCCCAAGGGCGTTTGGATCGACCACGTGAAGATCTCAAGCATCGGCCGCCAAATGGTAGTCATTGACTTCTCGGGGGCCACGGGCGTCACCATCAGCAACTCGGACTTCGACGGCAGAACCAAGTACTCGACCTCGTGTGATGGACGCCACTACTGGGGTTTCTTGCTCCTAGGCAAAAAGACCGAGCTCAGCCTGCTGCACAACTACATTCACCATACGTCGGGCCGATCTCCCAAGATCGGAGGCCACAACGGCGAAACTTCTATCGTGCACGCTGCTAACAACTACTTCTACGATAACTCTGGCCACGCGTTTGACGTGGCAACGGGAGGGTATGCGGTAGCCGAGGGCAACTACTTCGCCTCCGTCAAGATGCCAAACATCGATGACCCGAGCGGGAACTTCCTGGTTCCTACGGTGGAAAGTGATTGCAGGGCGAGTATCGGTCGCGATTGCCAGCTGAACGTTCTTGCTCAAAGCGGTACTCTGAAGGGACACTCACAAGGCAATGTGGCCTCGAAAATTGCTGATGTCAAGACGATGATCAATCAGTACAAGGTCTCACCGGCTGCTCAGTTTTCGATAGCTACCGGGAACTTCGGTGTAGGCAATCTGGGGGGTAACAGCGCTACTCAGTCGAGCACCGCGCAGTCAGTTAAAAGTCCTGCCCAGTCGAGCACCTAACAATCAGCCCTGCAGACGGATGGAAATCAAACGCTGTGAAGGCCCTCTGCAAAGCAGATTTCTACCGCTTAAACGACAGAAAAACACGACGAGAGGGGAGGCGTACAGTGCCAAGTCGTGCGCTTCTGCAACCCCAGAAAACTGCAGTTCTTTCGGCATGCGTAGTGAGGACATTTGAATGGATGAGTTACTTCTTACTTCGATTTCGCTTGTTGGTGGAGCGCACCAGATCCGTCCACTATCGCAAAATGCATTTTCTTTAGTAAATTGGACTGAATCGGCGCATGCTTGCAGACCGAGCACCGAATCTTGAAGCACATCATGACCGCTAAGGTGCAATACATAAAGTACAGTGGACTTCTGTAGAAGTGTAGAACGCAGCGTGCAGTTCGTTGCCACACTGTATACTTCGGTGGCATTGTATTGGGGCGTCGTGTCATCCGTGAAAGCGTTATCCCGAGTAACGTATGCATGGAGGCCTACCCTGGTCGTTGCGTCGTCGTCGTCAGCAGCTAATTAAGATCGTGTCACACGATACCGTAGACTTCATTTTAGAGCCGAATTCAGTCATTCCTCTGCATTTCTGGTCAATTTCATTTTTTAAACCGAACTTTGCTCTTTTTAAAAAAAACGAGATTGGTCAGTACGATGTCTTTCTTCGCTGCTTACGCAGTATGCGATTAGTGGTGGTGGCGTTCGCCTGACTTCCAGCGGGCCTCTTTGGTAACTTACAAGTACCATGTAATCCCCATGTACAAGGTGATGATCTGACGGGGCGTTACTGTAGCTCTGCCAGAGTTTTTATGCTCACATTACAGTTTACAAATCTCGGTGAGACTGCTTGCTGTTCGTGTTTGGGATTCGTGTCCGTCTCGAAAAAATTCCCTCCCAGCAAGCATCTGGCTCAACGGCATCATTCCCGCTTTTACTTGCATCCCCGAAGCAAGACTGTAGCTTTGCGTACACCAGCGAGATGCTAAGCTTCACGCGTCGGGCGCGCGCGCTCATCGGCGTGGTCGCTGCAACAGTACTGTTGCAGAACACAGCTTCTGCTGCCTCCGTCGTCAGTGGGTCTCCAGTCGGTTTCGCGGCCGGTACCACCGGTGGAGGTGACGCCGAACCAGTGTATCCGAAGGACATCAAGGAGCTCGCGACCTACCTCAGCGATGAGGAGCCGCGCGTGATCGTCCTCAAGCAGGAGTTCGACTTTATCGACTCCGAGGGCTCTACGACGGAGGACGGGTGCCGATCGAAAAACGCCGCCGCCTGCCTCGCTAAGAATAACGGTTTTCAGCCGCAAGACACGATTCAACCAACCTTCACCACCTGCGATGGCACGATGGTGAAAGTGACCTACGACAAGGCGGCCAAGACCCCGCTCAAGGTCGCCAGCAACAAGACGCTGGTCGGTGAAGGCACCAGCGGCGTGCTCACTGGCAAGGGCATTGAGATTAAGGGCAACAACGTCATCGTGCAGAACATCCACATCACCAACTTGAACCCACACCTCGTCTGGGGAGGTGACGCTATCGGAATCAGTGGAGACGACGGGGTTATCCCCACTGGCATTTGGATCGATCATGTCAAAGTCACCAGTGTTGGGCGGCAGATGATTGTGGTCAACTTCTCGGGCGCTCAAGGCGTCACGATCAGCAACTCCGACTTTGACGGCAAAACCAAGTACTCCTCCTCATGCGATGGCCACCACTACTGGGGATTCATTGTCACGGGAGCTAAAACCGAAGTAACCCTCGTTGGAAACTATATCCACGCGATGTCTGGCCGGGCTCCAAAAATCGGAGGCTCCGACGACAACGTCATTGCTGTGCACGCCGTCAACAACTACTTTTCCGACAACACCGGCCACGCCTTCGATGTGTCCCAGCGCGGATACGTCCTAGCGGAGGGAAACTACTTCGACTCGGTCAAGACACCAAACCAGCCGGACCCGAAAGGCAACATCTTCATTCCTGCCTCAGCGGGAGACTGTAAGGCAACGATCGGCCGTGGCTGTGAATTGAATGTGCTCGCTGATAGCGGCACGTTCACCAGCAACTCGGAAGATGCTGCCAAGACGCAGATCAGCACCTATAAGACCCAGATTGGTGGTTTCAAGGTGGCCGCTGCGTCTAAGCTCTCCGTTGCGAGCGGAAACTTCGGCGTCGGCGACTTGGGCAACACCAACAGCGTCACGCAGTCGAGCGGCTCTGGTAATGCGGCACAGCCGAGCACAGACAGTTCGGCTGCGGCTCAGGGAACTCAGGCTCCTTCTACTACTAATGCTCCTGCAACAACGGGATCTTCGTCTGCAGCAACGTCTGCTGGAACAGAGGCTCCGACATCGCAGGGTTCGGCGGCTACAGAGACTACCCAGACTCTTACGACTACGGACGCGCCGGTGGCTCAGGGATCGAGTGCAACGGAAGAACCTAGTAGCACGCAAACGCCTTCCACGCCTTCGACAAACTCTCCTCCGACGTCTACCCAGTCACCATCAAATGACTCTACAATGCAGGGACCCTCATCGACCACTTCGTCTACTGCGAGTTCGCAAGTCCAGGAACAGACTAGCACCTCGACTGCTAGCTCCGGTTCCAGTGTTGTGGGCGTTCCCGCAGGTTTTGCAGCGGGCACCACCGGTGGAGGCAACGTCGCACCAGTGTATCCAAAAGACATCAAGGAGCTCGCAACGTACCTGAGTGACAAGGAGCCCCGCGTTGTTGTGCTGAAAGAGGAGTTCAGCTTCATCGATTCGGAGGGATCGACGAAGGAGAAAGGATGCCGCGACAAGAACAACATCAGTTGCCTTGCCAAGAAGAACGGCTTCCAGGGACAAGATACGATTCAGACCGACTTCAGCAAGTGCGATGGTACTGTCATCGACGTGGCCTACGATAAAGCGGCCATCACGCCACTTCCGATCGGCAGCGATAAGACGCTCATTGGCGAAGGCACCAAGGGCGTCCTCAACGGCAAGGGTATCATCATCAAGGGAAGCAACGTTATCGTGCAGAACGTCCACATCACCAACTTGAACCCGCACCTCGTGTGGGGCGGAGATGCGATCTCCATTAGCGGCGATGGCGATGATGTGCCGAAGGGCATTTGGATCGACCACGTCAAGGTGTCGA
The DNA here is from genome assembly GCA_024679295.1 of Phytophthora parvispora. Lineage (NCBI taxonomy): Eukaryota > Oomycota > Peronosporomycetes > Peronosporales > Peronosporaceae > Phytophthora > Phytophthora parvispora. The sequence goes on from JAHWLF010000341.1 coordinate 14,471, forward strand.
GCATCGGCCGTCAGATGGTGGTTACCCATTTCAGCGGCGCCACCGGAGTCACGATCAGTAACTCGGACTTCGATGGCAACACCAAGTACTCATCGTCGTGCGATGGCCGTCACTACTGGGGCTTCTTGATCTTAGGCAAAAAGACCGAGATGAGTCTCCTCAATAACTTCGTGCACAAGACTTCCGGTCGATCGCCCAAGATCGGAGGCACTGCGGGGGACACCTCCGTCGTGCACGCTGCAAACAATTACTTTTACGATAACACCGGCCACGCCTTTGACGTGGCCACAGGAGGATATGTCCTGGCTGAAGGCAACAGCTTCGACTCGGTCAAGACACCGAACCAACCGGACCCGGAAGGCAACATCTTCATCCCCACCGCGGTTGGAAACTGCCAGGCAATGATCGGTCGTACCTGCGAGGTGAATGTGCTTGCCGACAGCGGCACGTTCGTGAGTAACTCGGAGGACGCAGCGAAGAAGCAGATTGGCACGTACAAGAAGCAGATCGGCGATACGAAGGTGGCTGCTGCGTCGAAACTATCGGCTGCGACCAGAAACTTTGGCATTGGAGAGCTCGGAAGCAGCAGCGCGACGCCGACGACGACAACCGCGTCAAGCAGTAGCGGGTCGCCCTCGGCCACAAACACACCCGCGACGACGGGCACCCCGAACCAGGGCCAAACCGAGACGCCATCTACCAACGCCCCAGCCACGGCCGACGCGTCTTCCAGCAAGGACATGCCGCTGGGCACCGTCAAACCGTTCGCGGACAGCTCCGCCGAGGGAAGCT
>JAHWLF010000342.1:0-15461 GCA_024679295.1 Phytophthora parvispora
CGGCGCCCGCGCGCAGCGCCGCCACCAGCAGCGCCGACGAGAAGCTCCAGCGCAGCATTTGCCCTTGTGTGGGGTACGCGCGCTTTCGAAAACTGGTTCGACGAGCACCGGTCCCAACCGGTGACAGAAACTGGCTGTGGGCGAGGGCTAGGGCCGATTAGTATGGAATTTTGTATGGCAGAGGCGGTGTGTAGAGCACACAATGTAGCCAAACGCGACGACCGTGGGACGACCCCCCACTTCCCGGTTTTTTTCGGCCCGCGAAAGAGGTTTCGCTTGATGGCTCGGAGGCGAGCTTGGAGGCGAGCTTGCTAGCGTGGAGATGCATACAATACTCGCGAGGCGGAGCCTGATATTGCAGTGTGAGCTGGGCGCTGCGCTGCGAGTGACACAGGCAACACATGCGCAGGCGACTTGGAGCGCCAAGTGCAATGGCCTAATCCTCCGGGAAAACAGGCTGGCGTGCGAAAATTTGGAGTGGTCGCTATCGCCCTCGAGCACCGAATTTGGAGTGGTCGCTATCGCCGTCGAGCACCGAGGTCGCTAAAGGCAGGCCCGACGGGAATTTTTGGGCACGAAAACAAGTCAAATTTCATCCAAGGCAGCACTGCTCGTCGAGCTGGCAGGCAACACCATGGACCGAGGCGGCAAGCGCTGGAGGGCTCGATGGCAAGCGGCAAGCGTGAAGGCGACACCTTGCTCGTTACGTGGCAACGCTTTTGACGCGCGCTGGCTCGAAAGATCGATGTAGCCATGGGCAACTTCAACGTGGCGGCTAGCAAAACCTTGGTCTAACCACGATGGCAACGCAGATCGAGAGCGATTGCCTCGCCCGATGCAAGCTTGGTGTATATATACATCGCTGTCGCCCGTCATGATCGCACGTGTAACGATGGAGCGAGGATATGGCGCCCTTCGACTCAAACGGGGCTTCCACAAGCACAAGAACGAATACAGTGACCAACCGACCTTCGGACGAACGCTCCATGAATTCCGACGCATTCATGGAGCTGCCTCTATGGACTCGCGTCTTATCTCTTCAAAAATAGCAGCTCGCAGCGAGCCAAGTTGAAATGCTGCTTTGTTGCAACCACTTCTCTATCGTCCTGGACGCTCCGAGGACTCGAAATCCGCCATTATGATAAACCGTCACCACTTGCTGCTGCTGCGATTTGCTCTGCTCGCCGCAGCTTTGACGGTCCAAGCAGAGTCACTCGCATCCTCAAATTCCTCGGACCCCGTCACCTCAGCCCCCGTCACAGATACTTCGCTCTCGGGCTGCCAAGTGTGCGCCACCTCGGGGGACTGCTCGCACGCCTACCTTGACGCTCCCGGGCAGTTCTGCGGCAACTGGCTGGACCGAGCAAGCCAGCGACAGCGGTGCTGCTGTCCTCGTGAAGCCATGTGCGAGGTGTCCAACTACGCGTGCAAGTGCCGGACGAGCAAGACCAAAGCGCCGACGCGTTCGTCCTCAACGTCGTCTTCTTCGTCTCGAGCGAGCTGGGGCGCGATTTTCGGGTCGGTGGTCGTGTTGTTCGTCGCCTCCTCGATCCTCTGGTGCCTGTGCCCTTGCTGCCGCGCGAACCGGTACGCAGCTCTATCTCAGCCGGCGATGACGCCCGTGGTCGTGCAAGCCCCCGCAGCATACGCTCCGGGCCACGCCAACGCGTACCCCCCAGGATATGCGCCAGGTTACGCCAACGCGTACACGCCAGGATATGCTCCCGGATATGCACCTGGGCCTGTGTATGGCGCTCCGGTCTACGGTGGAGGAGGCTATTCCAGCAGCGGAATGGGTGCTGGCTCCAGCGCAATGCTCGGAGGTGTCGCCGGCATGTTCGGAGGCATTCTTGTCGGACAAGCGCTCTCCGACTCTGGAGGTCACCACGGATACCACGGAGGTGGCGACACTTGCTACACTGACAACGGAGGAGGCGAGGAATTTGGCGGCGACTTCTAACCAGGTTGAAGGATTCACTATAGCACGAGGCCCCATATAATGATAACTTAGTTTTGACACTCCTCCGCATGAACGAAGCACTATACGACTGTACCTGCATCTTCATTCTTGCTAGTCACCCAAGAGTGACGAGGTTCGACCGGCGGATCATTTGCTCGAAGCGGAAGAGCACGTTGCCGGTCTCGACGAAGAGGTACCTCGCTTGCGCCTCGTTGAGGCAGTCTCCATGGCCGCCGTACGTGAACTGCACGTGGTCTTCAAACATGTCAAAACGCATGTACGTGTACGCATCGCGCAGGTAAACGACGCCGTTTCTATTGGTGTTGGCCAGGTCGTCCGGAGGCGGAATCACCAGCGTCAGTATGGACAGCGACCTGTGCCCGTCTTCGTCTTCGTCCGCGACCTTGGACGAGATGTTGAGATGCCGGAAGCGATGCGAGCGATTCGCGTCCGGAGAATTGCGAATCAGGACTGTGTTGAAAGCGTCCACGCGCTGCAGCACGCGGACGTCAATAGGCGAGCGGTAGCAGCTCCTGTACATGTCCGGGTTGTTAAAAATGCGCCATCCGTCGATCGCCAGCGCCTCCGCGAGCGCCACGCTGTCTGTGCACGGGATCCGCTTCATAAAGTGAAACTCGATCTTCCGCTTGTCACTGAGATACCGCTGCACTGTCCAGCCGAAGAACTGCATGGGCTCCTCGATCATCTGCCGCTTCATGAACATGGCGTGGTGCGCTTTCATCGTCTGGTACTTCTCCCGGATCAAGCTGTAGCACGTCGTGGCTGGCATCGGCTCGTAGTAGAAGGGCTCCGTGTCCTCTGCAAAATACGACCAGAAGCCCGGTCGGTTGAGAGCCTTCACCGTGCGTGCAGGTAGCTCCGTGTCAGGCTTGAGTTCGTTCGGGTCGACCTCCTCGGGGGTGTCGACCCGCAGCGTGGTCTCAAATATAGCCATCTGCTCCAGTCTGTGCGTGAGCGCCTCGTTCTCCCTGTGGATGGCGTTCTCGGTCGCCACGGCCTCGATGTACTGGGCCATGAGCTCCGCCCGGGTCTGCCCCACAGTGGCCGTTGTGGAGCTGGAGGACTCGGACGTGTAGCCGGCGTCCTCGTCGCCAAAGGGCGGGTCCTGGTTGGTTCCTGAAGCTGCTGCAGTGGCTAGACGTCTCCGCCAGGCCACCATGCCCGTCTCGAGCCTCTGGTGCAGGTGCTGGTACTGCTTCCGCATGTTGGCCATGAGCGCGTTGTGGCGGGACCTGCCTCTGGCCATGTTCTCGCGGTGGCGCCTCTTCTTCGCGTCGGCTTTGCTCTCCTCCTTCGCCGTCTTGTTTGACGCGACTGCCTGCACCAACCGGTCCACGTCCACGTCCTCCATCGGCGACAGCGGCGACCTGGACGAGGTCGTCGCCATGGTACAGTAGTGAGATATCTCTCCTTTGAGCGAATACTTCCAGGCAGCGCGGCGCGATTCGATTGGCGCGCGTCCCCCGGCTGGAGAGCGCTCGCCACAGCCTGTGATAGATGAGAGCCCCCCCGCTAGGGATGCAGCGAGGGAAGGGAAAGCTCAACTGCGCGGTGGTGCAGCGTGCCTGCGCGCGATGTTGTGCTTCTGGCCACAACGCCGTTTATGGCGAAGGCTTGATTGCGATAGGGAACCTGATAGCGTAGTTTGAGGCGCTCTGACTCATACCCAGGGTAGTCACTTGACTTGGGGTTTGTATGCCCGGTTCTAAATGAGGCACTCGCTCTTTATTTGAGGTGAACATTTGTATTTTGCGGTGCATTGGCATTATGTATTGCAGCCCGCGAGCAGCGCTGCCGACGTGGAGGGAGACCCGCTCGAGGCTGCAGTCCTTGTCGCCAACTCGCTTTATTGGATACGGTGTTGCTTGCTGCTCCCAGGTTGAAGTTGTAGAGAGTGTGCCGAGGCTGCCCGGAGTGAATCTCCGCCATGTTCCTGCCGGGGTGCAAGCAGCGGGAGCCTGACAAACTACAGTCGTGGCTATAGCTCGCTCGGGAGTGGTCCGATTAGCTACCAAATGGACGACAAGTTGAGGTTCCTTCACGTACATACACCAGTATGTGTAGTTATCACACGCTGGCGCAAAACTTGTAAGTTAGCTGCCCTTGCTGCAAATAATATGAGTGAAAGCAAATAATATGAGTGAAAGCATGCGCCGAGCTCTACTTGAGGCCATGCACTGCTGGGCATTGTTGAAGCCAGATGGGGGCCAGAGAGAAGGCGCCCGCGATTGGCTCCGCCGGTCGACAGGCAACGTAGGGCAAGCGAGCGTGACGAACCAGTCCACACATCTTGTATTACGGTACGATAACGTCTCCCTAGCTCCACTTCAACATCGATTGCCAGCTGAGTGTCACCCGCCCACGCGCTTTTGGGGCAGCACCGACTGCTCGAAGCGGACGAGCGCGCACGCGTACTCTAACAACGCGAATCGGGCCTCGGCGTCGCTCGCGAAGACCCCGTGGACGCCGAGCGACATCTCCACGAAATCGTCGCCGCCAGCCTCATCCGCGCACTGCTGCAGCATCAAGTAGGCATTCGAGTTCTGCACACACTGAACGTCCGAGCCATGCTGTCGCTGCTCCAAGTCCATGGGGGGCTTAATGCCGAGCATCAAAATGTTCACAGCCAGCCGCCCCACTCCGTCTACCGTGGAGGTTTTGCACGCTAGCGTGAGGCAGCGGCGGTTCACCGAGTTGTCAGGCACCGGCAGACTCTGCAATGCCACGACAGTGTGCTCGTCCACGCGCTGCAGCACGTGCATCACTACCCGAGCGCTGTACAGTCGTTCATACAGCTCACGTGTGTTGAAGACGCGCCACGCCTCGTCGGCGATGAATTCGGTCGTCGAAGCTGCGTCGGCGCACAACACTCGCTTGGAGAAGTGGAAGTGGTAGTTGCCTCCTCTGTCCGCGAGTCGGTGCACGCTCCAGCCAAGGAACTGCTGGGGCTGATCGAGCTGCATGAACCGTGCGTGGTGGCTCAGGCACAACGGGTAGCATTCCGCGATGGCGTCGTGACACGCTGTCCCGTCCACCGCATCGAAGTAGAACGGTTCTTCGTCTTCGGTGAACTGGATCCAGCGGTCACTGCTGCTCAGATTGATATTATTCTGCTGCACCTCGTGCTGGTCGGCGACCACGCGAGTGAGGTCTCCGTCCAGCAGGGACTCAAACATTGCGTACTTGTGCAGCGTCCGTTGCAGCTCGGAGTTCTCGCGGTGGATCGCGTTCCCGAGCTCCACCAGATCGGTGTACATGTCGTGCCACGAGGGCAGCTTCGTCGCAGACTCCAGTTTATCGCTGCTGTCAGATGTGCCGCCCAACACGCCCCAGAGCTCCCACTTCTCGCACTCGCGCTGATACCACGACACCTCCAACAGCGCTTGCTGCTGGGCGATCAGCACGGCGAACTCCTCGCGCTGGGCGAGCAGAGTGGCCTTCTCGTGCGCGCGCTTGCGAGCCATGCTCTGTCGGTGACGCTCCTTCTCGGCGGATCTCCTCAGCTCGAGTGTGTGCATTGTGTGCTAGTCGTGCTTTTCAACAATGCCATTGTCCTCGTCGATCCCCGCGATAGCGTCGTCGACGCCCCCAACTGAAGTGTCCACCCCGTAAGATTCAAACTCAGCTCGACCGCCCCCAGATTTCGCCGATTGGGTTGCTGCGCCCGACCCGCCTCCAGCATCAACTGATACCATAGCTGCTGGCAGTGTACACTCTCCGAAGATACGTTAATCATTCGCGGTCTTAGTGGCGCATCCGCCTCATTCACGGCAAACTAGAAATTTGCACGCTATCATAGTGGAATCGGTCAGGCAGTTTCCGCTCCGCTCAGGGTCAATGTTCGCCTCAATCCGTTAGAAAATTCTTTCAACACGAGTTGGCAGGCTCTCCGACGTGTACACGAAGCTTGCTCGACAGTTCGTTTTGCTTCAACTCGTACGTGTAGCTCACAAACAGAGAGTCGGAACTCCACACTGCAAGAATCTCAAGCCAAAAAATACTTGTACAGCATGTCATTTTTGTTCACATCATGTCGTGGCCGTCGTGGCATTTGCTTCCTGCGTGGCTGTGGCATTGGCTTCCTGCGTCACATTCGGCGCTATCGTGCGCTGCTGTGGCGTCATGTAGTCCGGCCCATAGGCCTCCGTCAAGAAGAAGTGCGGGTCGTGCACCGTGTCGAACGGCATGCCGTTGATAGTCACCTCGGTGAAGGGCTCCACCTTGTCGCCCGGCACCAGCCGGCCGTTGCTGCCCTCGAGCTCCTGGATGTCCCAGTCTCCGTCCACGCGCTTCTTCATCTTGTACAAATCCACGTAGGGTACCGCGTAGTTCTTGGCGAGCGGCATGGTCGGATCGTAGAGTTTGTGAGCAAGCGGGTGGGTGGGCGCCACGCACACCCGCCAAATCGTGAGGAAGAACATGTGATAGCCCTTTTGCCAGAGCGCCTCCCTTACCGCGGTCCTCGTGCGGATCCTCTCGACGACGCCGATGTCCGTGTCCTCGGTGAACGGGATCATCGACCCGTTCCGCACAGCCCCGAGCAGCGAGCCAAACGTGATCAACGGAGTATTCTCCGTCGCCTTCAGCTCCTCGTACACTTCCACCAACAGCATGTGCAGCACGCTGGCGTAGCAAACGGACTTCGGGGAGCGGACGCTGAGCAGATCGGAGCGATCCCCCGCAGTGCAGAATGGCGTGTCCTTCCGGCCGGAGATCGGCAGGCAGTAGCCGTACTTCATCTTGACGCGCTTGTCCTCCTTGCAGAGCGCCGTGTGATTGCCACGAAACGTTAGCGGTGTCGTCGGGGGCTCCATCTCCTTGAGCGCCGAGTAGTACCGGTGTCCTGAATGGTACTCGATGCTGCTGAGGTTCAAGACCCTCGGCGAGCAGACCTCTTCCTCACTGAGCACAGCGACGTTGGGCAAGTACGTGAGAATGTGCGACTCCATCGCGAGGCCGAACACCAGCAGGCCGATCAACACCATCATGAACGTCGGGATCACCGTCACGCCCGTCCAGAAGTCTCTGCAGCCCACCAGAACCCTCCGGACGCAGCCGACGCGGCGAGGAGGGGCTTTCTTGGCAGCCTCGACGTCGGCGTCGTGCTTCTTGTCCATCGCGACACGTACTGAGCCAAAACGCTAATGAGCGGAGCCGAGCGTGTGCTGTGCCGCAGGGGAGACCTAAGAACGATGGGACGATTGGCAATGCGGGGGCGTGTTGTATTGTATGAGTCGGGGACAGGACGCAGGGCTACAGGTGTGCGACGACATACGGTTGACGTTCGCTGTTCGGCTGCAGCGCTGCTGATAACCCCTATAGCCTGCCTCTGCGGGTTATCGCAAGGTGGTGCGATGGCTATCGGCACGCACTTGTCTGTGGGCTTCTTGCAGCCCATATTGTCGGTCGTTCGTCATGGCCACCCTGTCGAGCGCGCGAGAATTGGCGTTGCATTTCGCTGCTGGAATGGCCCGGTATCACGCAACCCAAGCGCAGGAGTGTTGTGGCCTGAAACGATAGCAAGCACCTCGTCAAATGACGTTGTCTCCATGGAAATTAAGCAGATTGAGCATACATCTACTAACCATATTGTACGAACGACACATCTTCAGATGCTCATTTCGTGGACGGCGTGGCGTTCTTCGCCGCCTCCGTTCTCTTCGGTCTTGGGGCGGGAGTCCGTCTCGGCTTGGGCGTCATGTAATGGGGGCCATAAGCCTCCCTCAAGAAGAAATCCGGGTCGTGCACCGTGTTGAAGGGCATCCCGTTGATCGTCACCTGCGAGAAAGGTTCCACTCTGTTGCTGGGAAGCAGCCGGCCGTTGCTGCCCTGGAGCTCTTCGATATCCCAGTTCCCATTGTTGAGCTTCTTGGTCATGTACAGGTCGACGTAGGGCACAGCAAAGTTGCTGGTGATCGGCAAGCTCGGATCGTAGAGCTTGGCAGCGAGAGGGTGAGTAGGTGCCACACACACTCGCCAAATGTTCATGAAGAACATGTGATAGCCCTTCCGCCAGAGTGCCTCCTGCAGCTCCTCCTTCGCGCGGAGCTTGCCAACGAACCCGATGTCCGTGTCTTCCGTGAACGGGATCATGGATCCATTGCGGACAGCTCCAAGGAGTGATCCAAACACGATCAGTGGCGTGTTGCCCGATGCCTCGAGTTCTTCATAAACTTCGACCAACAGCATGTGCAACACACTGGCGTAGCAAACCGAGTTGGGGGAGTGAACGTTGAGAAGGTCGATACGATCGCCCGCGGTGCAAAACGGAGTGTCCTTCCGCCCAGAGATCGGCAGGCAGTAGCTGTATTTCACCTTGTGACGAAGCTCTTCTTCGCACAAGTCAGTGTGTTCGCCTCGGAAGGTCGGTGCTGGATGAAGAGCGTCCATTTCCTTGAGCGACGAGTAGTATCGGTGGCCGGAATGGTACTCAATCGCGTTGGGGTCTGCGACTTTCGGTGAACACGTTTCTTCTTTGAAGAGGACAGGAACTTCAGATACGCATGATATGGTGCGTGACGCCATGACCAGACCGAAAACCACCAGCGCCATGAACACCAGCCCAAACGTCGGGATCACCGTCATCCCCGTCCAGAAGTCTCTGCACCTCAGCAAAATCCGTACGTGCAAGCCGATACGGTGGGGTGACGCGTGCTTGACCACTTGGGCGCCTTCCTCACGCTTCGTGTCCATGCTGGTTTGTGAGTAAGGAGTTGGTCTTCCCGCGGGTGGGCTCCAAAGAGCAAATGATCGAATGGCGCTAATCTGACAGATAGCCACAGGAAGATGCGTTGTATTCACGCGTTTCTCCTTTCCTTCCCCACAATCACATAGATTTATTGAGACAGTCGCACTTGCTGTCCGACGCCCGAGCTTTGAAGTAAAGGCTGCGTAGGATGAAATGGCACACGGCTTAGTTACACCTGCTTCATGGTTGCAGTCTAGAATGAGGTGAACTTCCCCGGTTCAAGTGGCAGCGAACCATTGCTTTTGCTCTAAACGCGTCACGTTGATCGCTTGTTGGAAACGTAGTTCGTGTCGGGTTCATCCGGCGACTTGGTGACACTCACCTGTACTTAAGTACACTGACTGAGATGCATCGTCGCGCAAGATCATTTGAGTCAGGGATTCAAATTGCCTTTGGGTGAGCTAAGCTGACTTAAACTCTTGACACGAGGCGCGGACACCAGACTCCAACCTTCTTTATGTTTGAACAATCTTTAGTTTTTTCGCTGCCCGCACAATTTGTGCCACCTCCATTGTGGCAGTGTCTACTTGGCACTGGACTCCTTCGTTACATGTCTGAGTATGAAAACAGAGATTTTACAACAAAATAAATTTACTACCATAGCACAATCTAAGCACTAAGCTATACCCCAAACCTGTCTCCTCTGTTCGCACCCAAAGTAAGCTTCTTCACCATTTCCTTGACAAGGTCTTTTGTCACGACCCCTGGGGCCCTTCTCCGCTTGGGCGTCATGTAGTTTGGGCCATACGCTTCCCTCAGGAAGTAAGCCGGGTCGTGCACCGTGTCGAACGGCATTCCGTTTATTGTCACCTGCGAGAAGGGCTCCACCTTGCTGTAAGGCAATAGTCGGCCGTTGCTGCCTTGAAGTTCTTGGATATCCCAATTCCCATTGTTGAGTCGTCTCATTTGGTACAGGTCGACGTATGGCACAGCGAAGTTCTTGCTAAGAGGCAAGCTCGGATCGTACAGTTTGGAAGCTAGCGGGTGTGTGGGCGCCACGCAGACTCGCCAAATATCCATGAAGAACATGTGATAGCCCTTCCGCCACAGTTCCTCCTGCAACACATTTCTCGAGTTGAGTTGTCCAACGAACCCGATGTCCGTGTCTTCCGTGAACGGGATCATCGAACCATTTCGCACAGCGCCCAACAGCGAGCCAAAAGTGATTAATGGCGTGTTCCCAGAAGCTTTCAACTCTTCGTACACCTCCACCATCAACATGTGCAGCACGCTGGCGTAACAAACGGACTTGGAAGAGCGAACGTTGAGTAGATCCGTGCGGTCGCCGGCGGTACAGAACGGCGTGTCCTTCCGACCGGAAATCGGCAAGCAGTAGCTGTACTTGGCCTTGGTTCTCACATTTTCGTCGCAAAGCTCAGTGTGTTTGCCACGGAAGGTTGGCGCCATCGGGGGGTCCAGCTCCTTGAGGGCGGCGTAGTAGCGGTGACCCGAATGGTACTCGATAGTGCTGGCATTTAGAACCGCCGGGGCGCAAATTTCTTCCTCGCTGAGGACGGTAACCTCAGGCACGCGCATGCACGCGATGATGTGCGACTCCATGGTGAGACCGAACACGACAAGGCCGATCAGTACTAATACGAAGGTGGGGATCACTGTCATCCCCGTCCAGAAATCCCTGCATCCCAGCAAGAACCTTCCAACGCAGCCAACGGGGCGAGGCGAGGCGTGCTTGGTCACTTCGACTCCTTCCTCGAGCTTCTTGTCCATGGCTATTCACGCGAAAGAAAGCAGTGACGTCACTTGACCGATCCGTTGATTTTGAGCCGCAGGACGCAAAAGCAAGAATGCGAGCATGGAGACGACATGTACGGGCGGCGACCAACACATCCACGAGGAAACATCAAGCGCTCCTGGTGATTTGAGTCTTGAGACGGTCCCTATTTTTTTTTTACTGTTCGGTGTGCCTTTGTTGGCAATGCTGCCGAACGTGGCATATACTGTAGCACGCACCGCCTCACGTGGATTTACCATCCCGTTCATATCCTGCCGTATGACCACTTTCGTGGCACTGGTACTCTGCACCTAGTGCCGTGCCATGACGCTGTCACCACCAGTAAAAACGCTTGCGTTTCGGTGAAAGCGAAGCAACTGACAGCGAAGGCATTTGCTAGGCTGGTATTTGACTTTCTTTTAGCAGAGCAAGTCACAGCGAGGCCCTGTCGGCGCTCTCAGTATTGACAGCTCTCGTCGACGAGGTAAAATATCCTTGAGACGGTGCACTTTGTGAGTGGGTCGCCCGCCCTGCCAAGTGCTGTCACACTGTCGCCACTTTGTTGGACGCTCGCGCAACCCAAACGTTGAGCCCTTTCAGCGAAGTCAACAACACGTTTTAACCTGCAAGTTGTGGCGCAACGTCATGGGTAGTGACCAGGCTTTGAGGAACCGGTGCGGAACTTCCGCACAAAAGGAACAAGATCGACAACCGCGATAGGCACCGGATAGGCGTGATGCGGGTTTCTCAAACATGTGTCTAAATTAACAAAAAATCGTACAGTAACACACATCAAGCATGCCATTCATTTCTCTTCTTTTCAAAACATGTAAGACTGCTGCGGTGTTGTGGGGCAGTAGCTCTATATACCGTGTCACCGAGATGATGCTGAATGGTCAGATGAGATCAACAACAACATATATAAATTGGTATTAATATCCGAAGAAGAAGAAATTGGTTTTCGCATCAAATTTCTTTTTCGATAACAGAAGATATAAGAAGTACCATCCGTGTTAGATACTGGTCAGGTCACGAGCTTTTGTTAAGTACACTGCGCTCTGTATTATATATTCATGCTGATATAAGAGCTTGCGCTTAACAGCGTTGTGATACTTCTTCATTTCCAGGCGCATAAAAGTACGCTTGTTTCGTGAAAACGATAGAACATGGCAGAGGAGAGCACCAGAGGTCGACTGAGAGGCCAACTATCTTCGTAGACACCTACAAGAACTCAGAAGAAACGATTGTAGGCAAGACCACGAACCTCGTGTACCAAAACACTTCTCGATTTGAGACATCATTTCTTGCTCGTCCTCAACACATCCTAGCTAATTACTTTGATATTGCCACAATGCTGAAGCCACCCCAACACAAACGAACACGACTCCAACATTGAGGGCACTACCTCGGGGATGTAATTCATCTTTGGCACTTCGAATATAACGCTTGTTGATGTGTTTGCTATGCTTCGTCTACGCCATTTTATCTAGATCTCATGTGAAGGCAGCAAGGCAACCTTGCCAACTTCGCCGAGGACCAGTCCAGTAAAAATGGGTTTGACCTGGATTAAGGATGCCAAAGGCTCGCTGAAACTCCAAAATCCTCTTTTATCGTCTTATATTGTTGATAAATTTTCAAATTTGAACGTTTTATTTACATTCTTGGATAAGAAGTATAACACCGTAAGGTCTGGTTGGAGTACATGTATGTCGACGGCTAGGTAACCTCTCGTGTGTCCAACCCATTCAAGAACTACAAAAGTTCCAGGAATCAAACTCTGAATCGCATCAAGCCCCTTGAAACAGCGCCAGCCGTGACCGACTAGTCACTGCCGAAGACACGTAGCCTCTATAGTTATCAGGATAGGTTCTCTTCACCACGGTAATTTTCGGTGGCCTGGGTTGGCGCTTCACTGTTGATAACAGAGAATTGGTGAAGAGATGGACCCGGAGGGGGGGGGGGTAAGAGGTCCTCTATTTACGTTTAACGAGAAACTATAGAATCGCTGTAGGGTGCTCCGAATCGAAAAATGATCCTGCAACCCCTCTTCGCTACAACTGGTCTTCATTTCATTCTCTAACCTGGTGGTAAAGTGTTGCGGAATATCTGCTCTTTGGAGCACTGCGTCTGTGTATCTTGCCAATTGGCGTGATTTCACCAAGGCTTTTACGGCTTTTCGTGGTCCTTTCGTAAGCGGTTTTCTTACCAGCATTCCAGCACGCGGGACCGACGGCGCTGTGATACCACGAGTTCTCGGAAAGGTGCCTTGGAGTGTTAGTCGAACTGTGGATAAGACTGCACGATGTATCAACTGGTTCATCGCCCTCTGGAGAGATCGAGTGACGTTGCCATCTCCATCTTGTACTTTATTTACGTGTATAAAGATGGATCCGGAAAGTCGTTTTAAAAAATCATCGGGTTGCTGCGCGCCCATCGCCACATGACTAATCGTAAACAGTGGTACACAGCAAGATAAACTACGCTCATCGCGCTGTGTGGTCAATATTATCGAAGTCGGAAGACGAACTTGCCGAATATGCTGGCGTATCCTCTGAATTCACATTATTTTGCAGTTTTCTCGAAAACTGGGACAAAATTAAAGCAATGAAGCGCTCCGGATCAAGAGCTGTTAAACATTCGTATATATATTCTAGTTGTCCCTGGAAACTCGTGCGTTTTTCTCCTTCATCCTTTGTATCACTTCCAGCAGTTTTTGCTTCGAAGCAAAGGCTGCAGGTACCTCAGGGATTTCTCGCTGTTTCGGGGTCATGTAGTCCTTTCCGTAGGCCTCCGTCAAAAAGAATTTTGGGTCGTGGACCGTATCGAACGGCATCCCATTAATCGTCACCTGAGAGAACGGTTCCACTACCTCTCCAGGAAGAAGTCGGCCATTGCTTCCTTCCAGCTCCTCGACATCCCACTTTCCATTGTACAGTCTTGTCATCTTGTACAAATCCACATACGGGACGGAGTATTTCCTGGTTAATGGCAGGCTTGGATCATACAGACGCCCAGCAAGCGGGTGCGTTGGCGCGACACACACTCGCCAAATACCGTAGAAAAACATGTGATATCCCTTTTGTTTTAGGGCCTCCTGTAGCTCGTAGCGAGCCTTGAGTTGGCCAACGAAACCAATATCTGTGTCCTCTGTGAATGGGATCATCGAACCGTTTCTCACAGCTCCAAGCAGCGATCCAAACGTGATCAACGGCGTGTTCCCCATCGCTTTGAGCTCCTCGTACACGTCCACCAGCAGCATATGCAGTACACTAGCGTAGCAAGTTGAGTTGTGCGTTGGGTGAGAATTGAGCAAGTCCATGCGGTCGGCAGCGGTGCAAAATGGAGTGTCCTTGCGTCCGGAGATTGGTAGACAGTAGCCGAACTTCATTTGAGCCCGCCATTCTTCCTTGCAAAGCCACGAGTGGTTCCCGCGGAATGTTGGCGCGGGTATGGAGCTCTCCTTTAGCATCGAGTAGAATCTGTGGCCTGAGCTGGAGTTGATCGTGCTGGCGTTCACGATTCTCGGTGTGCAGGTGTAACTTGTATCTTGCTGTATTGCTTCTGAGGCATGCGAGATTATGGTTGCCTCCATGACGACATCGAAAACTGCGAGGCCGATTAGCATGAGCACGAAGACTGGAATGACCGGTGCCCACGACTTGCAACCAAACAACATTCGTCGAAGCCCCCTAGAGGTGCCCGTCGTCGCGTTATGAGCCGCGCCGCTGCCTTCCTCGAGTTTCTTGTCCATGACTGACTTGACCAGCGACTCGCAAAAGGAGAAATGAGATGAGTTACGCTGCGCTGCGTTGCGGCCAATATCGACCTCGTGTTCTATCCGGTTGTCTGGCAAAAGCAGACGGCGTCTGCCTTTCTCGAGTCGATCCCAAGGATAATGATTACTTCAAGCTTTGCCTGCATGTGCTGATGGGTACAGTACAGTACATCACCGTGTGTACATGCACAGCCTGTGCAGCACAGGTGCAGTAAAATATACTTTGAAGCATACATCCCCTTCCTGCTGGAGCAGCAGGCTGCTGCCAGCAGCAGTGCCGCACGAACACCGTTGGTTCAAAATTAGGTATAACCAGTGCAAGCAACAGCTCTATAGGGTGCGACTCGATATGTTGACGTGTTTTTAATGTTTGTAAGCCTCATTGCTTGTGCACCTACCTTACAAAAGATACGTACAGCACAGGGAATGACTCAATGCGTGCATGACAGCAACGACACACAGACAAACTTCGCGTCAACACAAATCCTATTTGCGCTGCCCACTCCACCCCTGTATTTCTTCTCGACCTCGCACATCAGACTCAAGAGGGCGTCACAGCGAGTTTGGCTTGGCGAGCCATGATATTTCTAAAAGCCATCCAACACTCGTAAAAGCTCGAATTTCATGATGCAGACAGTGTGGATCTTCAGCGGTTGGGATTCGTAGAACGAGTTGCACAAATACCCCCTCCTCGCCAACATTTTGAATGTCGATATCTCGTCTATAGCTAAGCAGTTTGGCTTTCTTCCTCTCCTTCTTACCAACTACAAACTCCGTAAATTCATTTATTTTGTCTGTAAACAAAAGTCCAAGTAGTTTTTAGCCCGGTTCGACTATAGTAGATAGCAGAAGTACAAGTAGAACGAAGCTCAAAAGCAGAGGAGACATGCGGAGACAATGCGTGCGATATTCACGCAAAAAATATACTTCGTGATATGAAGCATGCTTACAAAATCGTCAGCAGCTCATTAAATCTTGAAGTCGGTGTATATACATGAAGACCCCTTCTTGAGATCTTCATGCCACTATATTTTTCGTACGTTATGACCCCTCGCTAGCTGTAAACATGGTTTCACGAGGTTTCGGCGACATATAATCGTCTCCATACGCTTCGGTCAAGAAGAACTTGGGGTCAGCCACCGTGTCGAACGGCATCCCGTTAATCAACACCTGTGAGAAGGGCTGCACCTTGTTGTCCGGCAGAATGCGGCCGTTGCTGCCCTCC